>JAOVYX010018581.1:0-19906 GCA_035668315.1 Drosera spatulata
CGGGAAGAGGAAGGGCGGCCGGGGAGGAGGAAGAGGGGAGGGAGGAGGAGAGAGGAGAGGGGAGGAGGCGGCGGCCGGGTGGTGGCAGGGAGGCTGCTGGTGGCGGCGGAGGAGCGGCGGCGACGGAGGAAAGGGCTGCTGGTGGTGGTCTCGGGCGGGGAGGGAGAAAGGAGGAAGGAAGAAAAAGGGGAGGGGAAATCGGGAGAGCGGACAAGGGACACGCGTATCGTTCCACGTGGATTTGAGATAATTTGAGATTGTGTTATACATCAGGATTATATTTTGATATAATTATTTTATCTATTTATCGAAGTAAATATATGAAAATTTTCAGAATTTAATAACGAGTTCGAATTTATAATTAAAACTACAATTCGACAAAATAAAATTTTCAAATTATTACAAGATCTACCTAACCAGATCTATACCGACGCTGTAGATCATCCAATAACCGTTATAGTTCATTCAAGTGAAATGCATCGATTAAGCGATAAATTAGGCAAATTTCGAACAAATCAACATAAACGCCCATCTAGTGAACATGAGACGCTTGGATCACCATAGTCATGATGACTGAAGGGAAAAGTATGAATGAGGCTTATAAGCATTACCTGGAGCATTTCAGCTAAGGCATTAGGGATCGCTCCCTTGTCCGAAGCAAGAAAGACGAATGGATCAATTCATGTCATTCGCCAATCATCGGACCATCGTCCCTCTCTCTTTTTTTTCTTTGAAATATAGCTAGAAGGCCTTTGCATGGACTCTCATTGATGCGCACACCAACGTTTTCCACTTATCTTGTGTTACGAACGTGACTGTTAATTGTAACACAAACAATAATAAGTGCGTAAAATAAATGAGACAAAGTGTTTTTTACGTAGAAACCCTTATGGAAGAAAACAACGGGCGATCGCGACGACAAAGAATCCACTAGTCAAACGAGGAGATACAAAAGAGTTACACCCAAAACATCGAGAATCTCACAATAAGAGATAGAGATAATAATCTCTAAAATAAATCCCTTAAACCCTCAATGTGTTTTATATATTTGTGTTTGTACTCAATGTGGAAAAAGAACTTTTCCCTTTCACGCTTCTCTCTCCCCAGAGCTTCCTCTTGCTCTCTACGGCTTCTTCTTTCTCACTTCTCTACTTCCTCTGCTTCTCTGTCAGCCTCTCTTCTCTGCTCCTTCCATCTCCTTATATATCCAAAACAAACTCACGCGTGATCAGGCACGTCAGCATACATAAGACTCCGCGTAATTCTCCGCGCACGTCGATACACGAAACGTGATTCGTGTGATTTACAGTCACATCGACATCCTGAAGTTTCATTATCAGTATATCTTAATTATTTGCGAGTAAAGTCAAAGCAGAAAAAGTTCATGTGTTTCATCCTTCCTTCCGCGTTCAGTCAGCAATAATAGCCAAGATTTTGACAGTATAGCGAACACTCGGTCATTAGTCACCAGAAGTTTAATAACCCTCCTTCGTTAGACGTAAGGCATATTTTCTGGAGTCCTGGACTTGTTGCAAACCACACCAGGATGCATTTTCCCTGTACATAGATCGGATTAGAGAATCTTTCTACTAGTATTACCAAGAGCTACAAGTCTAGGCATTCATAAACAAGGAGGAGGAAAACAGATCTGTACCATTAAATCAACAGAGTTTGGTGCTTCACGGTATCAAAAAACTTTTAGTTTAACATCGTGCCACCTCCAGGAAAATAAGATTAGACAATTAAATAGATTCTTGTTTTGGTGCAGAATCGTCTTCGCTTTATGTACCCACCACATCAAGTTTCAGATTAATGGAATTATAGTTGAACCAAGCGACACTGCACTGGTCTACGTTGGACACCTAGCAGAGAACACCAGGACTAAAAAATGTATAGCAGATGAACCTAGTTTACACTTCCCTTCTCCGACTAGACCTGCCCTGCATGACATCAATAGCGTTGATTACAGGGAGAGCACATGACACAAAGTACTCCAATCCACAATCCACTTCCAAGAAACATGCTTACAGCTTCCATAACAGTAAGCCCCACCAACTTTGTTCCATTCTAAGTACGTTTCCAAATGGACGCAAAGTGACACCTTCCTTTCCAGCCTTGTATCATCCGACAATTGTCCGAGCGCAATATCCTTGTGATAGCTAGCGTTCACCTTGTTCCTGGTCCTGTCCAACACGACAATGATCCTGTAGCACAAAACGAACAATAGATCAAATGGAATTTAGAGACCTAGCGAGAAAGCCGGAATAGCAGCCTTCATTGACTGCCAACCATGAATAATGACCCACACAAGTAAGCAAAGTCTTGTAGTAACTCTTAGACAAGCTGTGGGCTGTTAATGGAACTATCCTGTATACATTCTCCTCCATTAAAAAAGAGTGTAGACAAAGGGTAATATGACACAATTGTAAACGCACCAGAAGACGAGCATACCATCAGGTGTTCCATGATGAGTGTGTCGACTAGGTGGGATGCTCAACCCTCGCCCCTTTAACATATACATTAAACCTGTTCAAGAACCCTGAATCAGGCAATTATGTACACTCGAGCACTTGGTATGCACCTACAGGAAAAGAGAACGGAAACGCTGGCACTTGATATGCGCCCACAGGGAATGAGAACAGAAATGCCATTAATCAAATCTCGGTGAAGAACGTAAAGAATTCAAAGATTAGCTTCAATGAGCTGTTTTATTTCAATCCAAAAAGAAACATTACAGTCTTCTAACCGAATCAACCAATCTCCATCTCTACAAATCCTCCCCGTATAATCGAAAACAATGTCTATAAACCTCCTCGCCAATCAACCAAAAACAATGTCTACACAACTCTAGGTCCATAGAGTCTGTCCAAAACAATGTACTAACATGTACCGAACTACAGATAACTAGGCACAAGAAAACTACACCAAAGAATTTTCAAAACTCCAAAAACTGCCGCTTCAGATGTTGTCTTTCTTGTTGACCCCATTGCTGTTGCATTTGTTGTTGGCCCCTGTTGTTATGCCTTTGCCCGCGTTGCTGACGCTACTTGTCTTCTTTTTGAAAAGTGTTACGAATGGGATTATTTATTACAACACAAACAATAATAAGTACGTAAAATAAATGACATAAATCCTTGCGAGAGAAAACCATGGGCGGTCGACGACGACGAAGAATCCACTAATCAAAAGAGAAGATACAAAATAAGAGCAATACAAACACCGTTCACTCCAGATCAATCAACTAAACACCCACTCTTTAATGTGTTTATAATATTTATTGTGTTTGTATACACAAAAATACTCCAAACCACTTCTCTTGCTTTCTTCTCAGCCAAACTTCCTCTTATAATTGCCCCCTTCTCTATTTGCTTATATAGGCAATCATTTTTCCCGGATAAGAACAAAGCAAGTTCACAAAATCTTCATCTTCACGCCTCAATCATCTTCACGCCTCAATCTCCAAAATCATGCCTCAATCTTTTTCACGTGTGAAAAAAAAAAAACGATCCGATCTTCAATTCATACCAAGATCTCCAAGATAAGAATTTGAGGCACAAGTCTCCGTCGTCTTCATCTGAGGGGGTTTCTTCTTCGGCTCCTGGCCCTTCACCTCCAGCTCTTTCCCACCACCTGGCATTAGTTTTCTGCTTCCTTTCTTGGTAACTGAACACTAAAAAATAGAAACTCAGCTTTATATTTTTTTTTCCTACATCTGAGTAAGTAAAGTTGCATTTTTTGTATAATTTATCCCATCAAAATAATACAAAGTTAATATTTTTATCAGAAAAAAGTGTAAATACTTAGAAAAATGAATTATCTAAGATAAAATAAAATAAAAAATATTATTTTAAAAATTGAAAAACTATTATTACATTATAAAATATTCTAAAAAGCGTTAATAATACATAATATTTCAATATATTATGAAAAATCAATAAACGAAAAATATGCAACTAATCAATATAGAGAATCTGTAATGTGACTAAATAAAAAACTTGATCATATACGGAGAGATAGAGACAATATATTATCGTAAACGTAAAAAAAAATAGAAAAGTGTCATACATCATGTAAACATTTGGAGTCACAATTCCCGAGGGATATTGAACAAAGTCTCATGAGTATAAATCAGCAACACATATTATTTCTGATAAGTCATAAGTAATGAGTAAATAATTAGCAATCTCCAAATTCTACAAGTTATTGCTCCTAGAAAAACTTCTTTCAACGATGCAAACGAGAAACCATGTACAAACTAAAGTCAAGTTTCCTTCAAACGGTTCGTACATATGAAATAGGAGTAATTTTCAAATTACAACAATAAGCAAACGATAAAATATAGACTTCTTGTCATCCAATCCCTTGGAGATCTCTGAGAAAATCAACAATATCGAAAAAATAATCGAATAAGCAAATCAAAAAAAAAGTAGCGAATAAACCCCTTCTTTATCATCCACTTCACGGTGGAAACCATGCACGAAGGTGCCGTTTGAGGGAGACAAAAGGGGGTAATATTCACAAAGCGACTGCCAGAGATGTATATGTAGGAAGACAGATATGGATTTGTATATCGAGGACCACTCATGATCACCTTCTGCAGCACTTCAAAATTGGTCCGGCCTGAGACCAATATGATCAGTTGTCGTTCCATAATTTCTTTTGTGGTTGCCTTGCCCCCGCCATCACTCATAAACAGCAATTTTTGCTTCACCCCATATACTCTAACAATACTAGGAACAATTGGGACTATTTTATAATCGACGAAACCTTGGCCTCGATATCTTTCCTCATAAGAATAGTTGAGCCACGTAGTGAATCGGTTCATCATATCCCAATGATTTTCCTCAGCCTCAGCCCACCACTGATGGTATGTGTTGAGTCATTCTTTGCAGGAACATTTCATGTAAGGTTTCGGGGTACCATTGGGACTCACGCGTTCGTCGATAATGATACCATATGCCATGAAGAAGGTGAAGAAAGCGAGGTTTCTTGGAGATGCATTGGCAAGGCATTGATATCGTCGATGAGCTGCGGAGACAGAGGCGGTGTCAACACCTGTAATGTAGATTGAGTCAATCTTTCGTTGTGCAAACGCTTCGGATTGAAGGGGCCAAAGACCTCTTCAAAAACAGATTCCAGAAAACCCATGATGACAGCCTCAATAGCGGAATCAGAGCTCCAAGCAGCTACTACTTTGACTGTATAAGGAATACGGATATATAGAAACCTTTAATCCACTAGAGAAAAGATAGATCGTAGATGGACAGAAAGAATATTGGGAAAGCCAATCTAGTTTCTCAGGATAATTTCACGGTTATATTAAATCTTGATACTATATCCCAAAAAATCATTATCAAGGCATGTTAGTACTTAAACATAATTGAGATCGGTATTAAAATGAATTTTCTTAAACATATTAAAGATCGGTTAGGTTTTCTTAATTGAGATCGATATTGTTTTGAAAATTTTCTTTGTAAAAAGATCCAATTAAGAAAAAAAAACCTCTATTAAAATACCCAAAACTTGATTTTTGAAAAATCTAGAGCAATATCAGATACAGAGAACACAAAATAAAATTATTCTTGCAAAAAAAAATTCTTGGTTGTTCTCTGTGACCTATCAATGATCGGTGAACCCTACATATCTCGATGGATTCCAGGTGACAACAGGTCAATAGGAGATTTATTTCTGAAAAGTGACCGCAACGGCAGCAGCTTCTGCATAATGTACACATTCTTCTTCTTTCAAAAACACAAGGAGGGCCACGTTTAACCAGCAAAGAATCCAATGATTACAGTTTCGAAACAACAGGGCGACACTGATGGTTCTTCCCCCAACTCGCACTCGACTACTGCACAACAGTACGGTGTCTTAGGTTTATTCCTATCAAGCCTGTCCCAGAGTTGAAACCACACTATAGATACAAATCAACACTTCCACTCATGTAACGAAGGGAAAAATCAAAACAGGAAAACTTTCCATTGATTCACAATGCTTCAGAGCCCCACTAAGAATGAAAGACGAATTTCAGCATGCAAGGGTCGCCCACCGGATATTGAATGGATGGAAATCAAGGATGCACCTGGTGCTACATCTGTTTGTGATCAGCTTCGATTTCACTGCTCTTCAATGCTTTCAACTTCCGGTAGCCCTTATCAGTGCCAAAAATCCTGACGGGAAGAAAAAACATGACATGATGGGGATACTCATACAAGAATACAATCAAATTCACAAATGTGGTCTACAGGACCAAATAACTTGTGAATTTGCATAGAAAACAAAAAGTCACAAGTTATTGTAAGTACATGATGCACTCGTAAAAAAAAAAAGTCCAAGATTGAAACACTGATCTTTTCACGGGCCTAATGTAAAAGTATACAAGTACAACACAGGGTGCATTATACCCGGTACCTATGCTTCAGTCGGAAGTCCAAGCTTCCACCGAAGGTTCTTTTATCAAGCTGCAGCATAGTCCGTGACCTAATGTCACGGACGGGCTAATTTAAGAAGTTATCCTTGAAGAATTGTCTAGAGTTCTCTACATTTCTCTAAACAATTCCATAATTTAAGGGATACAAGGCTCATTTGTCAAACCATCCCAAGAAATCCAACTCATCCCATTCTTGTAAACTCTCAAAGTTTTGTAAGCTCTCAAGTGTCTCAATACAAACTTGTTTCTAAGTCCAAACTCTCTTGCATTCTCAAGTTTCACCTTTGGGTGACGAGTAAGGCTGAACTCAAATGAAGGAGGAAGTACTTTGAGTGCTACACGGATAGCGAAAATCTAACCCCGTGACAAATGATATCAGAGCCTTGGTTCGAGAGATGGCGGATTCAAGCATTGTTGAGCATGGAATTCCCGAGGAGGTGAACACTGCAAATGTAACCATACGCAAAGGAAAGGGAAAGTCGAAGGATGTTCAAGCGGCCATGGAGTCACGACTCTCGCGGGTGGAAGAGATCGTGGCTAAGATGGCGGATCGGTTGGAGGAAGATGTGCCTAGCAACGATGTTATCGAGATTCGGGAGGAATGCCTTAGGGGTGTGTTGCAAGATACTCTCAACTCATGCTTGGACACTCTTCGCAAGTAGTTCCGAACGCAAATGGATGAGGTACGTGCGGTGATAGCAACTCTCCAAGAGGAGATGAGGATCTTGAGGGAAGAAATATCGCTATACAAGACGACCATAGAGAATGGAGATGCAAGTTTTGGAAAGATGGCGCGGTTCGAGTCCCCTAAGCCAAAGTCGTTTTCGGAAAAACGCGATGTTAAGGAGGTCGACACCTTCTTTTTCAACATGGAGCGATACTTTGATCTCTTGGGCATAAAATATGAAGAGGAGAAGATCAAGGCCGCATCTATGTTCCTCTCGGACACGACGACTATGTGGTGGCGTCGTCGTTACGATGACGTTCAAGCGGGAACTTTCACCGTGGAAAAATGGGATGACTTCAAGAAGGATCTCAAACTCCACTTCTATACGGAGAATGCCCAACATGAAACCAAGAGATAATTACGAAAGTTGAGACAAACGGACACGATTCAGGAGTACGTGAAGGATTTCACGGAGTTGCTCTTCCAAATCAACGACATGTCCGAGGAAGACAAGCTCATCTACTTCGAGGATGGACTTTAACCGTGAGCACAACAAGAGTTACAACGACGTGGTGTCCAAACTCTTGCGACGGCCATAGCGACTGCGAAATCCTTCATCGAATTAAAGAGGAGCGAGTCTCCAAGGGGTAGGGAGTCGAGGAGTGATTCCGAGAAAGGTGGAGAAGAGAGCCACGATGGGATCAAGCTGACTTCGAGTTTCGCTAGCAAGAGTGACTCGAAGAGAGAAGAGCAAAGGGGGTGGGAAAAGAGCACATCCAAGGACGCGGGGAAGTCCAAAGGTGAGGTGAAGTGCTTCTTATACGATGACCCTCACTTAATTCGGGAGTGCCCAAAGAAGAACGCTATCACGGCTATGGTTGCTCGGGTGGAGGAGGAACCCGTGCAAGAGATGGGATCATTGAGGATCCTTAACGCGATGAGGACCACGGAGGAGAAGTCTTCATCGAGGATCCCTAACGCGGTAAAGACCACGGAGGAGAAGTCTTCATCGAGGATCCTTAACGCGGTAAAGACCACGGAGGAAAAGTCTTCATCGAAAGGGTTGATGTACGTCGATACGGTGATCGGATCGTACACAACTCATGTCTTGGTTGATACCGGGACAACTCATAACTTTGTCTCACGGGAAGAGGCAAAGCGACTTGAACTTCGAGTCGACAAAGAGCAAGGCATGCTCAAGGCTGTGAACTCGAAGGCCGAACAATCGATGGCGTGGTTCATAGCGTGCGGCTTCACCTTGGCGATTGGACTGGATCGGTGGATCTCACGGTCGTTCCCATGGACGACTACCCTTTAATGCTTGGGATCGACTTCATCGAGGGTGTGAAGGCGATACCAATTCCCTTCGCTAATGTCATGCACATAGTGAAGGATGATGGAGCTTGCGTGATCCCGATGGTGCGGCGAGCGAAGAAGGCTCAAGCGAAGAAGGTCGCAACCATGCAACTCTTTAAGGGAAACAAAAGTGAAGAACCTACTCACTTTGGGAAAGGTGAGATCTCTCACGCGACAAAGGAGGTGCCAAAGAAGATCTTACTAGTCTTGCCGAAGGAGCACGGGAAGGAACTCCCTCCAGGACGGCAAGATGGGTGCTCGAAGGTTCATCACGACGACTCAAGCAAAGGATCGAGTCATAAGAGAGCGTCGTGACGAGGACGTTCGCGACATAGGTGGAGGAGCATGTCACGGACGGACTAATTTAAGGAGTTATCCTTGAAGAATTATCTAGAGTTCTCCACATTTCTCTAGACAATTCCATACTTTTATAGAGTTTTCTTGAGAAATCTAGGTTCTCCGTAATTCTTTAGAATTGCCTAGAGTTAGGAAGAGTTCTTTAGGGAATTCTTGTACATAGGAAGAAGAAGAAGAGTCTAGAAGACTCTTGTATACTCTCAGGAGGAGAAGCGTATGGAAGAGTCTAGACCACAAAGTCTAAACCCTTCCTTAAAGATGTATATAAAGGGATGCAAGGCTCATTTGGCAAACCACCCCAAGAAATCCAGCTCATCTCATTCTTGTAAACTCTCAGAGTTTTATAAGCTCTCAAGTGTCTCAATATAATCTTGTTTCTAAGTCCAAACTCTCTTGCATTCTCAAGTTTTACCTTTGGGTGACGAGTAAGACTGAACTCAAGCGAAGGAGGAAGTAGTTCGAGTGCCGCACGGGTAGCGAAAATCTAACTCCGTGACACTAATGCACCTCACATTGAAGAAGGATGAAAAATACTGAGTATATGTCCCAAGTGCTCTCTGCTATTATCAGTCATGACACTAAGCTGCACTTCTGTTTTAAGCTAACCTTTCTTGCTAGGGAAGCTCTAGAGATAACTCCTCAGTTTATTCCCTGGCAATATCTTTTGAAAGCTACTAAACCTTCATACACAAGAATATATCTTTTAGTGTGAAATGCGTTGCCGTGGCATTCCATGGTACTCTTTTCTCTGCAGGGCTACCTTGGCAAATATTGAATTGGGTACAGAGAGACCGCCAGAGACTTCCCATTTCACGTTTTCACTTCAAATAGACAGTCTACAAGTCCGGTCAGAAATGTAGCTCTGGTAAATGTATAGAAAATAACAGCATAAATACTGCTAGAAGGGACTACAGTCACTATGCCTTCTCATTGCTAGAGGAAACTATTAGCAGAAATCGTTCAGTTGATTCAGAAGACTAAGATTTTGTTCTTACCAGTCCATGTACACAAATGTTGAAGAGTAGTTGCCAGACTTCGTATATAGCAGTCGGTGATGATAATCATGAAAATCAGCCCTGCAAATCAAGGAGAGGCAGAAAAACAACAAACAGCACTATTGAGCAGAAGCTCGAAAGTAGTGTGATTGAAACTGAGTACAAATAATAAGCATCAATAACAACTGTGGACTGACCCTCCATAAAGAGGAATAAAGTTCGAAAGACTCCATGGAAAATGATAACCACAGTGTGCCTCAACAGTCTCAAGAACTCTCAGAATCATCCACAACCATAGAGTCACGAGGTGGGGGCCAGTGATAGCTGGTCCGATGATAGTTGCAAAGCCAAGGAACAGAATCTCAGCCGGATGAGCATATTCGGATGTCAGCCCAAAGGGGGTGGCATACCTGCAACAATACAATGTTGCAACAACAGCATCAGCAAAAAGAGAGGACATCTACCATGAAAGCGAGTACAATCGCAAGATCCTGCTGCTTACTCATGATGAATGCTATGGACATGCTGATACAACCATTTAGTATGCAAAATCCTGTGTCCCCAATAGAACACAAAATCTTCGATGATAAAGTAGAATATGATCTGGGTCAAAACCACATTCCTGAAAATTTGCGAACAGACATAGTATCAACCTCCAACTGAAAAGGAAAGATAACAGCATAATTGCCCCTGTACAAAATGAGACTGAATTGCCTAACTGGGTTTAGGGAAGAAAATGATGTCAAGGCAAGAAAACACGAGAAGATATTAATAAAAACATTCAGCCTAAGAATAAAGAACCTGAAAATACCAGGATGGTAAAGGAAGACTACTTCGCATGCCCATGAACTTGAATACGGGATATGAAAAGATCATAACAGGCAGATTGACACAAAAATGATACAACAGCAGCCGCGTGATGCATCTCTCCTGAGCTGCAGGGGTGTTGTTCTTGGACTGCACAGAGTGGACATAAGAAGAGCACCAGCAGTATTTAGATACACATGCAAAGTTCAGGAAAGCAAAATACTTCGATATCCCAATATTATGCACTCAAGAAAGTGAAAACTTCATCATCTCTCAAGCAAGCAGAGAGAAGAATTCGCTGAAATACTTCAGTAAATTACATAAGACAAAACAAGCATTTATAATTGTTGAGAAAGACCAGCACATCCATTGGCTAGCTAAAAAAAGGATGTAGCTGCGGCAACCAAAACAAAAATAAAAAAATGCAACAGTTCACAGCGACATTTTGCTAACTCATTCTACATGCAAAGATTTTCTCACGTACCTGAATTTTGTACTTGCTGAGGTATCCACGCCTCTCAAGATATATGAAGGGAAGTCCAGATAAGAAAAATACGCTTTCATGAAGAATGAAACTTCCAATACATGCCAATTGAAAGTCACTGAAATGATCGATCAAATACTGCAATTCACCAAAGACCAAAAAGAAAAAAAAGAAAAAAAAAGAAAAAGAAAAAAGAAACAGGTTAAACATATCCCATGACAAATTAGTAAATGCTAGGGACAATAGGCAGTAGAAAAAAAAGAGAAGCCAGCATGAAACCCAAACCCTATTGGGGGGGTGGGGGGAGGGGAGGGGAGAAGCATGAAATGTTTGCAATCAAATATAAAAGCGAGAATATTATAACAAGGAAAAGATTGCCAGGAAATAAGGAAATTGTTTCCAACCAGTAATTATCATTATAAAAGCTGAGAAAAAAACTAACAAGGAAAGGCTATTTCATTGAAGGCCCGAAGCTGTGATCAACACATCCTAAACAAAAGCGCCAAAAAATTAACAATATTTTTACGATCAATTGTCCACTCTGGTGCCGATAGTATAAATTTAGTCAAATTCCTAGCTCGGACTATTAGAAAATAGAGAGGCTCTTGCCTTAACTCTTAGGTTAGTTAGCGGGTAGAAAAAGAATACCCTACTTTTTTTGCACATTCACCTAAACTAGAGAAGAGACTAGACAACGTGATAACTGCCACAATACGATGATTGTCCAAGTTTTCTGACTAGTCAATCTAGCTCGCACTGAAAGACGATTAACCAACTAACCTCCCCTACAAGAGACATCTGCTTCGATTTCTAGATTTTTGTTCATGAAAAGGTTACAAGTATAAAGGAACAGAGATACAGAGAGAAATTTCATACGAATAACTTCACATGATGGTCCTGCCTCTATGGAGCTTCAGTAAACCCGCAATTGTTAATGATAAATACTAACACCAAAACTGGAGATAAAACAGCTACCCACTACATGGAGTGCAATGCTAGATTTAGGTGCAATATAACACCTTGGACGTCAGCTACTTGATTATCACTAATTTTAAAGCATCAAGAATTAATGCTTAAATCTACAGAACTTGGGGCCACGAGGTGCCTAAAACTTGCCTCTCATATTCATAATCAAACATGCCTTTCAGTTACAACATATTCACAAGGCAGTCAATATTAAGCCCCAATACACCTTCACATTCAGCTCTGAATAGCTAGAGTGGCATACTCACCATATCACTCTCAAGGCTCAGTTCAAAAAAGAATCTGGGGAAAGACTTAAAAACCTTATTAAAGTAATGAGTCGTATGAGATACTTTGCCCTAGTTACCATCACAGTTTATCTTCCCTGCAGTTTTACAGATAAGGAACTCGATAGACTGGTCCAGCTCTAGTGAATTACCAGCAGATACAACAATAGGCATCACGAATTTCGGATTTCCACCATGTGTGTACTCTAGACTAGTAAAGTCATGCTTGCATAGCATCTAAGACTCTTAAGTATCCATTTAGCTCTAATTTTGGCCCTCAATCCCCATACACACACAATACACAAATCAATCCCGATCAATGATCCAAACAACCTACGAAATTCCGGGATCAGTCCCACAGACAATGCACCAGTTGCATCAACCCACATAAAATCATCAACCACCACGTCGCGAGGTCCCAAACCGACGACCTAGCTAGCAATGAAAACAACGTCACGGATACCGATTGGGACAAAATCATTGAATAATCAACAGTTTGGGCAAGGTCGTCATCTCCATACTCCATTCTAATGAGGATCGCAGAAATCCGACCACAACACAGACAATCACAGTAATCGAAACACCAAAAAATTCAAAACACAAACAATTCGCATGACAAAAGCAACTGTCGAGCACAAAAGGAACTCAGTCACTCGTCAACCAACAGATCCGACAAGGCAATGAAATCTCAAGATATCAACAAAATCAAATCAAATCAAATCTATGGCATCAACCGCACCCCGATCAATCTAAACACAAATTCACAAAAGCCGTATATCAATGCGAACCTGCCATGAAGATTCGATCAGCGACGCCATGGATGAGAGAGAGAGAGAGAGAGAGAGAGATGCGTCTCTTCTCGGCAACCACACCAGGGAAATAGAGATATGAGGAGGAGAGTTATGGAGAGAGAAAGCGATACAATACACCCCAAACCTGAATTCAATTTTGATTCAATATATTAAGGTTACAGTCACTCACAGACTGTCAACGCAGGCAGTGAAAGTGAGAGAGAGGAGTTGCGATTTCGATGATGAGAGCTTATTCATAATATGCTCATATTGGGTTTTTTGTGCAGGAGAGATGGATGTGGAACAAAATGAACCAGTAGTGGAGAACTGCTGCACGTGGGGATGGTGGTGGGTGCGTTTGCGTGACCAAACCCGGAAAAAAGTGAATCATGAGTAAAGGGAATAGGGAAAAATTGAATTCGTTACGCTCTTTTCAAATCCCGGGCTACGAGCTATTGAACCATGAGGTCTAATGAAAAGTGCATTACATTTGCGCCGTTGGCATGTCTAAGAGTTGCATCGCTGGCATATCTAAAAGTTGCAAGTCAGTGAAATTTCTCAACATTCGATCAGATTTCTTACCATCAGCAAGCTTCTTCTAGTATCTAGTAGTGGGGTTGTGGCACCCTGTAACAATCCCGTTTTTTCGATTTAATAATTACGATATTTGATAGCGTAATCATTAATCATCACTCCATGTCATTGGCTCCTACGTTTATATAAACTCCAAATCAAATTAAACTTTAAAGATGATGACCATTAATGCTACCTGGTTGATGTATAGTATTTCACAATTTGTGCTATGCTATACTATTGCTTAAAAGCCCTTTTTTTAATCAAAATGTCACATCATGTTTGTATCCTAGCTTGGATGGAATAATAGATATTGCAACAGCTCGTGAGCCGTTTTCTGCCTAGACTAGAAACAATCGTTGATAAAAGAAACAATAGTTTTCCTACTCCAAGACTAGGAGTAGATTATCGCAATGATTCCTCTCCAAGACAAATCATTCAATCTCAATCAACTACCATATGGAGTATTCCTCAAAATGGGAAAATAACAAAATATGATTCCTTTCCAATGCAAATCATTTGACCTTAATCAACTACCATATCAAGGGAGCATTAAGTTCACCCCGATTGAATACCTCCCTGTATTTTTTTGAAGTTTGATTGGAAGGAAAAAAAAATTACTATAGTTGGTGAATCATGACATATTTGGTTACTAGTCATGAATAATTTTATGTGTGAGTAGTTTTAAATGAAATAGATCTAATGATAGTAAATAAAAGAGACATAATACAGGGTTTAGATTAAAAGATACTACTACCAAAAAAAAAAAGGAAAAAAAGAAAAAAGGGAGTGTTTTCCATCGTCTACACCAATGGCACTCTTCTCCTACAAACTTGTGTTAGTTGCAATTCAATCAACATGGGGCGATGGTTGTACAGAAACCCTAGCAATCCCTTTCGATTATGGTGATGCTTTTGGATTAGAAATTGCATTAGGTTGAATGATTTTGTCACAAACCCTAAAAAATAGATGTAGAAAGATTCGAAAAAAAAGACGAGAATCATAGACACAAATATCTGAGTTCTATTCACCAAACGAAAAGTAATTGATTGGGCGCAGTTTGAAGAGGAGGAGTGTCGACGGAGATTGTGTCGACATGTACCCTTTTTTTTCCCCTTTTTGTTTAAGATCTGCTTTGCGTGATTGTCTTCTGATCTAGTTATCTAGACCCTCCATTTTATCGCTTTTAATTGTAGTCATTCGATCTCATTGATTTAAATGCTAACCAAATATAAAGTTATCTGTGACTAACGACAAACATATTTATCTCAATAAATTTTGATACTATAATCAATAAAAAAATCAGGATAATAAAAAGCATATATTATGAATTCCTCATTAGTTTTATGGAAGAACAACAAAAGATCCCCCTTCAATTTTGAATTGTTCACACATCCTTCGTCACATTTTAAAATAAAAAATAAACTATGAAAAATGCAACGCGCTCAAATCACACCACGTCACACACATAGATATAGAAGTATAAAAGTTCCCCCGAGTTCACTAATATATTCTTTCCGTCTCATATTAATTATAATATTTTTTATTTAATTAATCTCAAAAAAATTACTTTAGTTTTTTTTTAATAATCTTAAAATATAAAAAAATATCAAATCGATTTTATCTGTTGTAATATATCCATTATCTTCTTTCACAAGTATTACAATAAATCTCATTCCCATAAAAAAATATTCATTTTTTATCAAAATTCATATAAATTTAACATTCATATAAATTTTTATATCTCATCAAAACATTTCAATAAATATGTACGGAACAATATCGGTAAAAAGCATGAGTAAGAAGTAAAGATAGAAAGCGACGGCAAATTGTAATGATGCATAAAAAAGCAACAATGACTTGGAATCTTGGACAAGATTCTAAATGATGTTATGCCCAGTCATTCTCGGAATGGACAAAATTTCAACTCCTTATTATAAATAATATTTTGATAATACACGCAAATATATATATATATATATATATATATTAAATTTTTATAAAATTAAAAAAATTAAATAATTTCATTGATAATGAGATTTGTTATAACAATTATGACAAAAAATAATAGATACAATATAATAGATGATGATTGTTTTATTACTTTTTATGTGAAAAAAATGAACTAAATCAAATATATTATATATATTTTAAAACGAGGAGATGAGTAAAAGTTTTTCAAAGAGAGATTGTTGAGAGAATGTCCATGGACATTTGACGGGAGTGCATGTGAGATGTGGGATGCGATGGCTGATTGTATCCTACGTGTAACGAAGGAGATATTAAGACAATGTACGGCCAACCACCGTTGGATAAAGAGGGGTGGTGGTGGAGTAAAGAGATTTAAGATAAGATAAAATATAAAAAAAATGTTACAAATCTCTATTTAAATGTTATAGTGATGAAAATTTGGAGAAGTATAGACGCGTCAAAAAAGAAGCTAATTATGCTTTAAACACCGTTGTAGTCAAACAAATAGTGAGAGTTTATTATTGGGAACATAGTCTCTTTCTAAAACGGATTCTTTCAAGTATTTAGGTTCGATGCTACATAAGAATGAAGGAATGGATGCAAATGTTAATCATAGGATTAAAACAGATTTGTTGGAATGAAAGGGCGTTTCAAGGGTGTTATGTGATCCTAAAGTACGTATCAAGTTAAAAAAAAAATTTACAAGACAGTTATTCGACCAGCGATGCTGTATGGATCAGAATGTTGGGCAATTAAGTGATAACATGTACAGAAGATGAGTGTAAACGAGATGAAAATATTAAGGTGGATATGTGAACATACAAGAATAGATAAGATACGAAATGAAGCTATCACACAGAAAGTGTGTGCGGTTCCAATAGAAGATAAGATGAGGGAGTCACGACTAAGATGATATGATGATGTGAAACGTAACCCATTCACAGTTTCTGTTAGGAGATGTGAAGTTTGGGCGTTAGTATATGTCAAGAAAGGACGAGGGATACCTAAAAAGATCATGAGAAAAACCTTGAAGTATGATATGACTATTATAATCTTATAAAAGATGATGTACATGACAGATTGAAATAACGCCATCGTATTCATGTAGCCGATCCCACTTGATGGAATAAAGGTTTTGATTTATTGTTGTTGTATATTTTAAAACGAACCAAACAAACAAATATTATTTATATTATTGAACGGGAGAGTGAAAAAATACTGCTGGTATAATATTTTTTATAGGAGTGTTATTGAGAAAAAGTCAACTAGATTGATGTTCAACTAGTTTACTATCCTATGCAAATTATTTAGTCATGAGTGTTTAATCGACCTATTTGAAATTGAACAAGGTCTTATGCTATTCGCCTTGTTGTTTTGGCTTTGCTACATCAAACTTGACCAAGAAAAGCAACTTTGGCTTTGACTGAGCCTCAACGTACGCCACATCGCTCCCTGCAACTCGAAAGAATTAGACCACGCACATTATAAACCCAAAGAACAGACCAAGACGATGAATATAAACAAACTAAAACCATGACAGGAGAAACACAGATCCTAAAAACCGCAAAGAACAAAGGATACTGTGGTGATGCCAAGATTGCCAACCATTGTCCGTTGCCCTGTGATGGGATGACGAGATTCTCAACACTTGTCAAAGACCAGAACGCAAACAGTAAACGTTTGAATCTTCCGCTGTATAGCTCAATAAGTACAGCACACGATTTCAGATTATCAAATACCAAGCAAGTCGAGGGGGATAACTTCTTACTGGGTCGAAAACAGTAAGCTAGGTGCTGCGATTTTTTCCCCAATGCATCCAGGAGAAAATTTCTGCAGCAAACCAAGATTTGAGTAAAAAAGCTAATCAAGGAGGGAATAGATTAAGGGAAGAATAAAACAAAACAAAGCAATAGCAAGGGTCAACTGCGCAGTACCAAATTATCATGCAATACATACCTCTATCGACCATCATTCAGAATGCCTGCACAATAAAGCATGGCCTTCTCAATGGAAAAGAAGAATAACGAAGAAGAGAAGAACAAAAACGAAGGACACACACCTCTGCACATCAAAAGTTACCAGAAACAGGAATACACGCCAGCAGCAAATGTTGCCAATCGCAGGAGCAACATTCGGCAGTCGCGGGCATAGCTCATGACAATTACAGAATGGGAACAGCTAAAACGTGAGAGCAATTGACAGAGACGACCATTAAAAGAACTTTAGCAATTCCCTCCTACGTACTGACCTCCATGGTTCAGACACCGATATCTATCGACGAGTGATAAGCTCCATGAATTGGATGAAAACTATGTCAGCAATCAGCACACCCAGAGAGGCAGTAATCACAATTGAGTATCGTACTCAAATCTAAAGAGAAAAATGTGGCATGCCATGCTGACGGGAAGATGTACAAAAACTCAAAATAAGGTACAAGTCTCCAACACAGCACCAATATTACATGCGACATGCTAACACCCTGCATGGTGGCAATAAACACAGAAACAAAAGAAAATGAAATTCAGGAAACAAAACTTTGGAAATCCATAAGCCCACATAGAGCAGCAATATCGATATCCAAAAGCAAGAATCGTTACATCAGATCATCAGCAATTGACGGCCCAAGTGTCGAAGCAGCTAGCACCCACAACGAGAAAAAAGCTACAACTTTCGTCGTCCGATCCGAGCACGAACATCCATCACTTAAACTGGCTGCACCGCCACAAGCCAACTAGGCTACACGACGAGGAATAACTTGGACAAGATAGAAAGAGAAAGAAATCCATGCAGATGTCCTGTCGGTGTGAAGCGATCAATAATCGTAAATCTAGTTCCATGATTCAAACTTATTCTAGTGGTAACTTAACAAAGAACCTAAACCAGAGAGACTTATGAAAAACTTTGCAGAACCAAGTTACCATGCCATAGGTCCCCGTATCCTTTTGGAAGCCTGCATAATAAAAGACAACATACAAATTAAACACTGCTATTGAACGCAAGTAGCCAGGGCCTTGAACTAGCTCATATGCTCAAAATAAAACTAACTGTGGAATATAGAAGAAGAAAAGTACAAGAGCGAAGAAGGCCTACACCTCGCACATCCAAACATAGTGTAGAGCATGCACGTCAGCAGCAAGGATTGTCAAGTATTGGAGCAACATCCAGGGGTCGTGCGCATAGCTCAAGATGTTCAGAATGAGAACAGGTGAAACATGAAAGCAATTGACAGCGACTGTTAGTAAAAAGCCACCCACGGTACCTTTTAACTGAACCCCAATGGCAGCCACCCTTCATGGTTTCACCTGACACTGTTATATCCATGAAATGATTGAAAACAATTCCAGCAAATTTGTTACTAATTTCGCAGCTCAAAAACTACCCCAAAGCAGCAAGGAAATAAGCATTGTACCCAAATAAGCAAGAAAGCCACTTGGTGCACCTAGTATTACATGTCTGAACTCACATGATTTAGTCACTTCTAGCGGTTAAAGCATAGGAAAGCCAGTTGCGACACCCGCCACTGTTCAGTAGACTCAAAGGGAAGATGCCAAAAGACCATAAACGAGGCACTCTGATTAATATAACTCCGATATTGACATGCGAAAAGCTTAAGTGGCAACATTCTGGATAATAGATGAAAAATAAAAAGATAAAGATGAAAATTTGCGAGCAGAATATTAGAAACCCATTAGCCAAAAACACCAGTGCCACCACCAAAAGTTTCAGAAGCAAGAAACACCGGATCAAAACTCTTACCCGAGAGACTGCTCATGTATGCAAAGGAGACATGAGGCTAACCATACGTCAAACATATTTCAGCACATCCTCGTTAAAGTGGTGGACCTGGTGGTATATCGAAGCTCAACTGAGATTCCACAGGCTTGCCAGGTAGCAGCTGACCTTCTGTCATTCCCTTGAATCCTCCACACTCCCCTTCATATTTTTCGACAAGAGATTAGCTGAAAGAAAGCGCCAAACGCCAATATCATTCTGCAGGATACCAAACCATAAACCATAAATGTGTTTCAAAAGGGAATCATTCTCCAGAGGCACTAAGAGTATTACCAGCAACAGTGTTGAAATTGCTGGCAAGGATCATTCACCTCACGGCCCACTTACGGTGACTCGACCTAATCTCCCGTATCAACACTCCAAATAATATCCTGCACCTTGAAACTACAATACCACCATTTTCGAAGGGGGGGGAGGGGGGGGGGGCAGATGC
>JAOVYX010018582.1:0-49318 GCA_035668315.1 Drosera spatulata
AAAAAGGAAAAGTCCATGCTACTCTTCACCTTCGCCCCATCACACCCCCACTTCCCCGTCAGTCACACACATCAGTGTATGTAATTAATATAATATTAAATCAAATAAACATTAATGATAATAATTATTAACGTTAGGGAGATATTAATTAATGAAGAAATAATAATAATGTTAAAATTAATTCAAGATGAAATATCAATATTAATCTAGATATATATTAATAAAGTTAGGGAGAATTGTTTAGAGGTATGTTTATGTAATTTTATTTACATAAAAATATCTCATTCTATTTTTCTTCCCGCCAAGTACTTCAATATCAAATATATATTTCTTTCCCCAAATATCAAAATTACATCTAAAATTTATTTTCCTAATACCATTATTACATATTCCTTCCTACTTTCAACATCAATTTAAGCCTTCGAATGTCAACATCAATTCGTCATCGTCAAGCTTAGCCTGAAATTATCGTCCGAAGTCTTAGATCACTGTCAATACGTCTCTTTACTTAGAATCAATACGTCGTCAGAAAATGTCATTGAAAGTAACGCGCTATCATTAATACGTCTAATTTATCAGAAGTAGTATGTCATCATCGTCATAGTCGAAAACTATCATCGGAACTATTAATCCACTATCAGTACGTCTTCGAAAGTCACACCATTATCAGTACGTCTATTTCATCAAATTAGTAAGTCATCGTCAGCATAACCGAATATCGTCATTGGAACTATGAAATCACTAACAATATATGTTTTACCCAAAAATAAGTACGTCATCGCCACACTCGTACGATGCTATCATCGGAGATGAGGGAAGTTACGGTCCAGGTTTTGATGACGGAAGGAGGATAGGAGGAGGATTGGGGTGAAGAAAATAACGACGAAGAAAGAAGGAGAGGAGAAGGAAAGATGAAGATGGAACGAGATAACGACTAGGAGGTAAGGGAGATGCGTTTGAGCGTTTGATGGTTAAGAAAGGAGGGAGACGGTAATGAGAGAAAAGGGTAATGAGAGAAAAGGGAAGGAGGGAGAATATGGTTGACAACGTGAGATCAAGAAGGGAGAAGGGATGCCAATTCAAAAAAGAAAAAAAAAATAAAAAATAAAAAAAATGAGAATACAAACTAAAAGGTTCTGTCAGATTGTATTTTTTTTTAAAAAAATTCCTAAACACGAGATTGCATATCAAGAAAAAAAAAAAGGAATGTAATCGCAGTATTATATGGAAAAGGTAAGAATATATTCGAATTTAAAAGAAAAAAGAAAAAAGGGTATTTTTGTGGAAAAAAAGGGGTAGAGTACTTATTGATGATTTATTTGACTAGGTGGTATCTATGAGTAATTTTTGCATAAAATTATAAATATATTAACATAGAATAAAATTTAAAAACAAACTAATATGATTATAAAATGAATGAAAAATATTATTTCAATACAAAATTAGCAAATGAAAATATATACAAATATATATTAATCATGTACTTTATAATATTTTATTAGTTTTATCAACATAATTCGTTTTGTCATCTTTCTTAGATTCCCTCAAATATTATCTTGTCAATTTTTTCATATTCGTTCATCTTTTTCAGATTCTAATCTTGTTAATTTTTCAGATTCTAATCCTGTCAATTTTTTCAGATTCTAATCTCGTAAATTTTTTCAGATTCTCTTACTTTATCAGATTGTAATCTAGTCAACTTTTTCATATTCTTTAACTTTTTCAACTTTTAATCTTGTCAATTTTTTCATATTTTTTTTGAACTTTTTCAGATTCTAATTTTGTCAATTTTTTCATATTCTTTTAACTTTTTTATATTCTAATCTTGTCAATTTTTTCATATTCGTTCATCATTTTCTTTTGATTTTTCATTTCTTTCTTTACACTCAATTTTTCCTATATATACTTTCTTCATTTCAGTTTGATTTATCATCACTCATTTCATCTCATCTAATTCTAACAACACTAGTCAAAATGTGCTTCATAGACATCGTTATAAAATATGATCAATTTTAACTCTTCATTTTCGAATAGTAAGTCCATTGGGAATAATTTTTGTGGTGCAGATAGCGTCTATAATAATCGTCGTGATTATACATCGGAATTTACTACCGATCAGCTTTATTACTTCGTACACATAGCCACTTAATAGACATTCATTAAATTTTATAATGTCGTACTAATATATTAATATATTCATCATAATTTACTGGATTTTTGAAACCAGAGAAGAAGTGCTAGCTTGAACACGGAACATAGGTCTCGAAAATGGCATGATCGTGGTTATTACAAATTCCACGGATTAAGAGGTAATAGATTGTCATGATATTTTCTCGGTTGTGAAAGAGAAGGAAAATACAAACCTCCATAAAATCCGATCGAAGATCAACCCTTACAAAGAAATATATGTACTAAAAAATGTGATTATTTTTTTGAATTACGGGGTACACCACAAACTCCAGATGATGTCAAGTGGGGGTTAAAGGTCGTTTGTGGTTTTCGTAACCATGATCCTACGAAACATTTCGAAGGGCATGAATTTCTTTTAGGTTAAAATCACACGAAGTAAAATTTGTTGTCGAAATGGGTCAAAGCACTACTCCTCAAGAAATAATCTCTATTTTAAAACAAAAAGACAAAAACACTATCTCTATTAAAGGCGTATACAACGCTATTTTCTTACACAAAAAATCTAAACGAGGTGGGTAAACGCCCATGCAATGGGTTTTGAGTCACTACAAAATAAAAAGTACTTGTATGATTGTCGGACACATCCAGATATCAATGAAGTCATGGATATTTTATGGGTCCATCCCACAAGTTTTGAGTACTGTTAATTTTTCATCTGTCTTAGTTATCTATGTCACATATAAGACCAATTAATATCGTATATCATTATTAGAGGTCGTCGGTATCACATCAACCCTTGAAATCTATTCTTTTATGTTCGTCTATCTTCGTAGTGAAGATATCGAATGACTCACTTGAGTTTTGGCTACCTTGAAGAAATGGATGATTGAAAAAGGGGCCAAATTGCCTTCAGTGCTTGTTACAGATCAAGATTTGACGTTACTGAATGCCATCGAAACATGTTTCCCTATGATAAATCATATGCTCTGTATTTGGCACATAAATCACTATGTGTTGAAGAAATACAATCATATTCTTCGTACACAATGGGAAGACTTTTTAATGTAATGGCACTCCCTTATCAATTCATCGGCGTCATCATCGTATCAAAGATAATGGCATGTCTTGTGTGAAGACTTCAAAGAATATCAACGAGTCATTGATTATCTTTGGGGGATATGGCTATCGTCATATAAAGAACGTTTTGTTACGGCATGGACAAATCAGTACATGTACTTCGGTAGCAATTCAAGTCAGAGGTACGAGTATAATCTTTATATATAATTTAATTTCTCTTTGATTCATTAGTTTTCTTATAACTTTTTTTTTCTACGGAGCAGAGTCTTCACATTCAAAGGTGAAACTTTATTTGAGGGATACAATGTCATCACTGCAAACATCGTTTACAAAAATCGACAAGATGCTAAGGATCCAATTGGAAAAAAATCAAAAATCATTCAAAAGGTAACATTCCAAGGTATAAACAAACACGGGACTGTCGTGTTTCCTTAAGCGATGGAGAAAATACATTATCGGCTATCATAATCTTGCAAAGCTTCCCCTTAACTTGATGGTTTGTGCCACTAATTTATGATCAGGTGCGATGCGTGTTTCCTAAGAAACGTTGGAGAAAATACATCGTCAGCTGACATTATCTTGTGAACCTTCTCCTGGACTTGTCGATTCGTGTCATTATTCTTTCAAGACTATATATGAATTGCCATATATGCATGATATCTTGCACGATATTGGAATCAGTTTATCCCGATTTCGTTTTCCTCTTTGGCCAAAACTGTCTATGCACCAAATCATTTCTAACAATAATGGAGTTTCGCAAGATAGAACATCTTGACTTCTCAAGTTATTGTAAGGTCTGGAATCGGATATGTGAGAACATATAATAGACAAGATTATCGATATGACGGATCCAACTCAAAGCACAGTTCGAGTCCCCTCATACAACACTAAACATAAAGGTCGACCAGCAGATAAAGAGGAGCGTAGTTCACAACGTATTCCTTTATTCTTGAAAATATCTTCTAAGGGATCTGCTACATCACAAGGAAAAGGAAGACGTGGAAGGGGATCATCTATTCCTTACACTCCTCCAATCTCTACTCAACCCAACTTTGGTCCTTATATTTGTCGACTACCACAGGCCTTTCTGCGTTATACTTCCCGTATCATTGATGTTCGAGATGACGATCATTGTGGATTCAGAACAGTAGTAGCACAACTCGGTTATTATGAAGACGAATGGGCTTGAAGGCTCGAGTATGAACAGATCTCATGAAAGAGATAATCTTATGATATAATATATCAAGAACAAGGTGCTACAGATAGGTTACTATACTCATTGTATTGCTTCGACTCTATTGCGGGTATGGAGCACTGTATGGACTGTATGCCTTTGGGGATAATCATTGCTTCAAGATACAATATTGTATTGCATACATTCGATGTAAATGTTTCAACTTGCTATACTCATTTGCCATTGAGGTGCCCTTCAATTTCAGTCCAAGAATGTCATGAAATAGTTATTGCCTATGTCGGGAATCATTTTGTTTAACTATTTCTACATCCTCATTATCCTATACCTTCAATTCCGACATGATGGTGGGAAAACGCATCTAATGAAGTTCGAGGATGGGCCGATACTTATACAGTTTGTCTTCAACTGTGGAATGAAATAATGAACATCAACCCATATAGTAGACAATATTTTGGACGAATGATTTAATACGATAAAGTTTGTATGTGTTTAATTGTTATTAATATGTATTTATTCATAATGTAATGAAATTATTTTCAATTTAATGTCATCTTCTATTTAACATAATGTAATTCGATGAATGATATTTTTTAAAACAATAGAAGTATTGCTTAAAAATATTATCGTGATACATTAGTCATAATTTCAAATTTTGTTGATTGTGTCTAATATATATTTTCGTAGATTATGTGTATGAACTATTATAATAACACATATTGTAAAACATAATATGAAAATCATAAATTTTGTCATGTAATATTAGACTCGTTACAAAGATATTGCCGACTAGATAACAAATAGTATGTATTTAATTTTTTTTTAATTTTCCATTTAAAATAAAAAATAAATGAAGATTAAGTTATGAGTGTAACATAAATAAAGATTGTATTTGAGGGATAATTTGATAATAATAAAAAAAGTACAAAGGGGGTGTACTTAGGGGGGGAGGGGGCGATTAGTAATGCTCATAATACTCCCTCCGTCCCATTCAAATTAATTGTAACGGTTTGATCTGACATGAAAATTTATATGTGTATTGAATTAATAAAGAATGTCAATTTTATCCTTATGAGTATGTGAGATAAAAAAGTGAGGAAAAGAAGAAAGAAAAATGGTGGTGGGTAAGTTGATGTGATATAAAATATGAATATTTTGATATATTTGTGTGAAAAAAATTGTTAAATATGGAAATGTTGTAATTTGAATGAGACGGAGGGAGTATGTAACGCTCCGACTTTCCATTACTTATTAAAGATACATATGACGTCACTGCCGTTTGAGCCAACGTCTCAGCTAGGCAAAAACTATTTACTTCCTGACTTAATCATAAGAATTAAGCTACGTTCACTTATACATAATTAATTTAGAAACTTTTGATGCACTCAATCATAACTCAGAATATCACCTTTACAACGAAATTTATAACTCTTTCTAAGATCAGAATATCATTCACATATAAGTTACATCTAGAATTAAATTTTAGGTCACACTTCTCCTTCAAATCTTGCTTTTATAACAAAAAGAAGAAGAAAGACACAGAAAAATAGTAACAGTGAGTTATAGGAGCTCAATAACGTGTCGGTTCCCTTACCAAAGGTTACACGAGAAAAGAAGGTAAGAAAAGAAAAAGGAAATGATCACTTAGATTCTTTGTTCCAACACTATGAAATTATTATGCCAATCTGCCATTCACAATTATTATCATAAGCATACCAGTGATTCATCCTAATCACATAAGCACTTTACACCACGTAATAACGGTTGAAAGTACGCATCCATCGACACTCTAGACATTATCAACATTTACTTCCATGATACCATTTATAGTATGACAGTCAAGACCTTTATATCAAATAAATCGAGACAATGACACTGTAACATGACAGATCTCCAGTCCAAATCTCACGCACTACTGCACTCAACAGTTCACTCAAGTTTTTGTTATACTTACCATTATATCAATCACATAGAGACGACAGACAATAGATACCCTCAATGTTATAATTGTGCTCTTGACGAAACTTATTCAATTTATAAGTAAGCTCTCTTCATTTTTAACAAAAGGGACATCCGCAAAAGGGGATTATCCAAACTGGAGTCCAAAGTCTCCTACAATGAATACCCTCATATCAAAACGACCTCACAAGATCGATAAAAGAATGCCACCACTAAGTCATTGTATAACACATGCGACAGACACAACGTTTGTGTTTTATACCATGGAGTAATACCACCAATTATGGATTTACACTCCTTTCACTCACTCATCCTTATTATACCAGCAATCAAGGCATAACATAAATACACAGATCATCTTATCACGGCATACAACGGCCGCAGTCAGTATTTTACGTCATCCATATTTAGTGGCTATGTCCATCGATTCCAATGCATATTATTATGCTCACAGTATAATAGTTCGTATCGTCACACACAATAAATCTAAACGTTATCTTTCACCATAGTTCTTCGCATGCGCATACTCAGCCTCGTTCTTAAGTGACAACGAGCAGCGCCTCCAAGTCCTATAATATAATAAGATACGCGTATTAAGACACACCCTTATGAATGATTGTTCACCTTATGAAGTTAGGCATATTTGTTTGTATTTCTTTAAAAACCGCCATAATAATATTATGCGGTGGTGCCAAACTTTGAGAAAAGTCTTTGATACTTATTTTGATAGTCCATGATGGTGATTTTACGTATTTATCATCATTAAAAGTGTTTGTGAACATTTGTAGTTATTTCGCAGTTAAAATGGTTCATTTTTGGATTCTGTCCAACATGATCATTCGTCACGTTTAAATCTATAACTTCTCGCATACAACTCCAAAAATTATTTCGTAAAATTCTACATAAACTAGACTCTATAATCTTTTCATAGAATTACACGAAACCTTATCAATAATAATAGTTTATTTGTTCAAGTTTATGTTTTTCGTTAGATTAGATAGTTTGATCTTGCTTCACTAATCAGTTCAAAAATCCTCGAATAAAACTCCAAATAAAGGTTTTTAAACTGTTCTGAAAACTAAATTTCAAGGGCTTTTCATTGATATAAGGTTTTTTAACTACTTCAGTGTATTTTTAGATCAAGTCATAAAGTGATCTTTGTAATCAGTTTTTATAAATTAATATATCCGTACATTTTGATTTATATCTTGAGATTCACAACTCTAAATCATGATTTACGAACTTTATCAAAAATTAGACATGTGAGGATTCAACATATATTAAAATCGGAATTTATCACAAACCCTATGATTTTTCACAAAATTTTTAAACAAGATGATTACCTTATCTTATTAATGATGAATGATCCTCGTCGCTTTGTAACCTTAACTTCTCTTCTTCTCCTCAAACTCTCATTCTTCTCTTATCTTAATTATCTCTTCTCTTGCATGACAAGGAGTGTTTTTATGTTTGTAAAAAAATTTTCAAGAAGAAAAGAGCTTATATTTATAGGAAACTAAATTAATTAAAATAGTTTTAATGAATAATTAGTGGATATTTAATTGATAATTAGTGGGTATTTAGTGGATAATTAGTGGATAATTAATTTAATTTAGGTGGAGTATAAATTAACATAAACAAAAATAAGTGCCAAAATTAGATTGAGGTCATTTTTGTATAAATACGATATTTTCTTATTAAGATCATATTTTTTCCTATTTGCATATTAGGGTTACATTTCATTCATATTTTATATTCTTTCCTTATTATATCGTCGAACAAGTTTTTAATCTCATAAAATAAATTATAACGTACGATTATTTACTATTTATGTTGATTATCGTGAGCTAAATTTTACAAAATTTTTCGGATCTTTTGTCATGATTTTTTTTAGAAACAAATTTTATATCCCACTGTATAAATTATAACGTTCAATTATATATTATTTTTGTTATTATTTAAAAAAAATAAATTATCTTAAATTTTTGAATCTTTATATAATATCTCTTTATTAATCATAATCATATATATATATATATATATATATATCAAACCAGAATCATCTTCAGTTCAGAACCTTCACGATCACATAACAAAATGAAAGATCGTCTCAATAAATTAATTAGCGAATGCAACTAGGCTTAGGATTGAGGCCACTTGAGAGTGATAGGGTTTACTGCCGCTGTAATCTACCAGGACAGCTCCATTTGTGCTCCTTGTTCTCGACACTTGTTCAAACATTTGAATATTGTAAAGATGCTTCAGTATGTTATTAATTATACTCACAGGCGGAACCAGAAAGTCGTGATTAGTGAGACGAGTCGAAAAGTAAAGATGTGAAAAGTAAATAAAATAAAATTGTAGCAAGCAATTTGTTTGTGTGTGAATATTTGGGAGTGAAAAATCATCGGATGTGAGAGATAAAATGTACAATTTTCACTTCCAGGGGTAAAAAATTGAATAAGTGAAACTCTTCGATGTCGATTTTAGTGAATTCACTGGCAATTAGGTCAAAGATAGATGAAAATAGAGCATGGGTAAAAAGTGTTTCTAACCCAAAGAAACTTAATGAAGCAAAAATTTCAAAAAACAAAAATTTCTTGGTAAGGGTATTTCTGCTAATAATGGAAACACAATCGGACAATTATTAATATAGAAATACAATCGGATATCAAGGGCAATTATTGGATTTAATAAATCGTTTTCTTATTTTCAGAAAAAAAAAGAAAAAAAAAGTAAGTCCAATGTACCATGCATTTTTGCTTTAGACATAATCATATTTTGAAAATGAATAATGTAAATTTTCCATAGTTTGTAAATGTTTCTCTAATATTATTGTGTTATATTATGTCATTGTCATTTGATGGATGATCATGAATAAATCACATATCCATAGTTAAATTATTATCTTTATTTGTTTTTTATTTGTCAAAAAAATAAAGTGTCGGCAAACAAAATGACATTATCATATATATCTTATCAAATATAGCATTTCAAAACAAGTCCAATGAAAAATATAAATAGAATGTAATTATTCACGAGGTAAATTTTAGTTTTATCAAATGAGATGTTATATTTGACAGGATAGTAATCACAGCCACAGTTACTACAGCTAGTGTGCGCAGGATTTCCATTGTTATGACACGACATCTAAGTTGTTGAAACTTTTTGTCTTTGCAATATACAATGTAAAAGATGAAATAGACCGAGCTCATTGTACATGAAGCTGCATTGGCTCCAATTCTTAAACGGTGACTGCTTGCAACGAAGTTGGTACCATACGCTACCTAGAGCGCATTCGATAGAAAAGCTAAATGCGAGAATGTCCCCACAGACTTTTGTCCGAATATGAGTAACATAGATAGTACATGATAAATTGAGAATATGCTTGTTGAAAGAACCTTCCCAGGACACTGATCGTCGAGTCACATAAGCTCTTTTGCCTCAGACAACATCAGGGTTCTATTTATTAAAATTTTGGATTCCAACTCAAGATCAAATAATAATAAACAAAGCGATTCACGGATAGATTATTTTCAATATAGTTTTTTCTCTCCTCAAATAAAAATCTCTATTGAGAAATCCCAATAAAATCTGTGTTATTTTTCCTACTGTCAAATTAATTGATTTTAGAAACGAAATCCATGTAAACTTTGACAATCTGATCCAAATAAGTTTCCGTACAATCACCTCCTCAATCGCTCGTTGAAAAACTAGTAATACTCATAAACATTAATTAGATCTCGATCAAAGGCATCTGCTATACGAATCCAATAAAAAAAAAAAAAAACTACATGAATATCTACGAAGATCCTTAGACTATTTTGATTTCTCAAATCATCCTTGTCTTCAAATAATTAAGCCGTTGTTGATTGCCGGAGCTTCTCGTCGGAGATCGCCACCCGCGACGAGATCTTCTCGACACTGCAGGCAACATACACGACATTATGGACGTTGTAATTGAACTAGACCGAGAGATAATGATGTAATATTGGCTAAGTTTTTTTTTCTTTTTTTGTGTTATTATTGTTATTTTATTTTTTTAATTGATTGGTTAACTGGTTAAGTTGATTTAAGGTTTGTTTGATAATGCTGATTTTGCTTGTAATTTTTTATTATTTAAGGTTGATAATGTTAAGTTGTAATTGATTGTGATTTTATAATAAATAATTTGATTTGTAGTAAAATAATCCCTCCCACGTGAATAAATTATGAAAGATTCACTTGGCATGATTATAAATAAAAGAGTTTATTTTGTTTGATTGGATATTTTTACCCTTGTGGTTTAGAGAGGAAAATACAGTGGGTGAAGAGAAAAATAATAATAAAAAAAGCGATCTGATATAAAATAAGGGTATTAATTTTAAATTTTTTGACCTTAAATAGTTATCATTTACGAAAGTATTGTAATTAATATGAGAAAGTGTTTTTATCCCTTTCATGTTTTTTCGATTGATTTGGGCTCATTTCAAGGCTCATTTCGTTATTTCTTGAGTTTATTTCAAATAATGTGTCGTAATTTATTTAGGACGGAGGAAGTAATAGCTTAAAATTATTTTTTTAGATCAAAGACAGGTTTGATTTCTCCCATAAAAACAAAAACAATTTCAAATGGTTTATGTCAAAAAAAAAAAAATTAAAAAAATGCTTTAATTTGTAGCTAAAAAGTATGTCAAACACTCTCCTCAACATTATAAAATGATATAAAATTGATTTTGATCAACTTTGTGTTCAACCAAACCGACCTTAATGTGGGATTGAATTTTCTATTAATTTTTATCTACATATATTTTCGGTATTGTAAATATATATTTCGGAGATATAGAGTATAAGACAGTGATAATAGAGTAAAATAAGGGATATGAAACGACAACATATGACCTTCGATGCACAAAGACATAACAACGATTCGTGGATAATAAAACATAAATGAAAAACTGCAATAGGTACTTGAAAATAAGTTGACATGTACAAAAAATCGATTCTACAACTAAACTCGATGTTGTATCAATCAATTTTGTTTTATGAAAGATCTTGATGATTATATAATCTTGAATGATTTGTATGATTTAGGATTCTAAGATTTTAAACTACAATGCTATCCGATAGGAAAGATACTTCTTCCACGATTACTATTTTTAAGATAAGCGTCAATAAATTTTCAACGGATGTGTTGTATTAAAGAATAAAAAACGTTAAGAAATTTTGTTTTGTTTTGTGTTCTTCATTAAAATTTTCCAGTTGAGATTGTTTTGTAAAATTTGTATTGTGTGCATTCGAGCTCTCGATCGTAGGTACCCTATTTGGCTCAGGTGAGTGTTGGAGAAGTGCTATCCTGTACAGAGTCTATTGTGCAGAATTAAAACAGTATGATAGGGTGAAGGACGGTTTAGGTTGCGTTACTATCACCCTCCCATGGATTATATGTGAATGTTGCTTTGCTTTGCTTCACTTTAGTTACTTAAACAATCAACGAAACCTCTGTATATAGTTAATGAAAAAGGAACATAATCTTTTTTTTTAAAAAAAAATAAACTATGCTAACACACCCGTTGACAAGTATTTATTAACCAATTTATCTACTAAAAAAAAAACAGAAGACCAACATACCAGTTGAAAGATTTGGAATACCATATAGCATGCAATTGATCACAGCAACAAAAGACCAGATAACTAAATGCTTGCCTCACTTTGAATGTTCTAGTATGCTGGATCATTGAATGCTATGGAGATTCCCTTGGTGTTTGTCTCAATGATGCGTGCCATATCATGGACTATATATGCTGCCTTTGCTAAGAAAAAGCCTGATCTGATTTTGCTGGTATGGTCTTATGGTATCTTCTTTATCTCCTCTTTTCATATTCTTTTGATCTTCTCTTTTTCATATTCTATACATGATGGTTTGATCTTGTGTTAGCAGATTCCGAATGCTGTAGGAACTTTTGTCTGTGCAGTTGAGTTTATATGGTTCTTGTTGAAATGTATGCACAAGAGGTTAGTTCAAGGTTTCCAGGAGTCAAGAACGCTTGAGGATTCTGCTGTGCAGAATAAGTAGTGAAAGTACTATTCTTTGAGATATCATCTTATCCATCAAAACTGTAACGCTCCAATTTTTCATAACATATTAATATAAATGACGTCACTGTTGTTGAGTCTCAATACTCCAGCTAGACAAAAATTACTTAATCGATTTAGGTATAGAAATAAATAAAATCCACTGACACATAACCAGTAATATTATCAAATATAGCGAAAATTTCTCATTTGTTACATATTTTACTTAATTCATAAATCATAATACAGTAGATGCATATTAGCACCATAACCTATATCATACATACCTGTCGTCTTTAGCTCCTGAAAACAAAGAGAAGAGAAAAACAAAGAAAAATAGTAACCATGAGCCATACGAGCTCAATAATGTGTCGGTCCCCTTATCAGGGGTTACACGAGAGAGGAAGAAAAGAAAAGAAAAGTGAAATGATCACTTAGGTCCTTTATTCCAACACTCTGAAACTTATCATATCATTCCGACATTCACAATTATCATCTTAAAAACACAGTAAAGGCAGACAATAGATACCGTCAGTGTTATAATTGTACCCTTAGCGAGACTTATTCAATTTCAATTTATCAAGCTTGATTTTTAGTAAAGGAGACATCCGCAAAAGGGGATCAGCTAAACCGGATCTCAGGGTCTCCTGCAGTGAGGTTTCCTCATAGCAAAACGACCTCACAAGGTCGATGAAAGAATGTCACTACCAAATCACTGTATAACATATACGACAGACACAACGCCTTTTGTGTTTTATACTATGGAGTTATCTCATCAATTATGGATTTACATTCCTTTCACTCACTCATTCTCTTTATATCAACAATCAAGGCATAATACAAACATACACATCATCTTATAACGAGACACAACAGTTACAGTCAGTACTTTACGTCATTTATATTTAGTGCCTTTGTCCATAGATTCCAATACATATTATTATACTCACGATATAATAATACGCATTGTCACACATAATAAATCTAAACGTTATCTTCTTGTTGTAACTTCCTCACACATACGCTCAACTTGTCCTTTATGTCTCAACGAGCGACGTCTCCAAATCCTATAACATGATAGGATTCATATATTAATATATTTGTTTATGAATGTTTGCTTGTACTTCCTGAAAAATCATCATATTAATATTATGAGTTGATGCTGAGTTTTATAAAAGCCCTTGATACTTATTTTGATTGTCTATAATGATGATTTTATATATTGAATATCATTAGAGATATTTATGCATTTTTGGAGTTGTTTTGAGGTTAAAACGATTATTCTTGGTCTAGAAGGTTCTGAGATGGCATCTCGACCTTTAGGCCGAACATCCCGACCTCTGAAACGAGTATCCCGATCTCTGAAATGGGCATATCGGCCTCTGCAACGAGCGTTTCGGTCTTTGAAGTGAGCTTCCCGGCTGCTATAACGAGTATCCTTGATTATATCCAACTTGACCTTTTGACGTATTTAAATCTATAATTTTTTGTATACAACTTCAAAAATTATTCCGTAAATTTTTTCATAAAATAGACTTCATAATCTTTCCAGTGAATTAAAGTTTTCATCATAAAATCTTACCAATAATATCAGTTAATTAGTTCAAATTTATATTTTTTTGTTAATTCAAATAGTTTGACCTTAGTTCTCTAATTTGCTCATAACTCTCTGTATATAACTTCAAATAATTATTTATAAACTGTTCGGAAAATTAGACTTTCATACCTTTCTAATGATATAAGGTTTGTCTCATAAGTTTACTTTATAATTTCATTTCAAGTTATAAAGTCATCTCTATAATCACTTTTTTACAGATTGATATATCCGCATGTTTTGATTTATAACTTTAGATTCTCAATTCCGAATCATGATTTATCAACTTTGTTAAAAATTAGAAATGTGAGGATTCAACATATATTAATATCAAGATTTATCAAAGAGTGTATAATATTCCACAAAATTTTTAATTAAGATGATTACCTTATAGTGCAGGTTTCACGTCTTACTCGCCTTATCACCTACCTTCTCCTCTTCTCCTTAAACTTCTCCTTATTCGCCTTAAACTTCTCCTTCTTCTTTTCTTTTTCTTAACTCTAATGTAAGAAGTGTTTTGTTTTGTGTTTGTAAGGAATTTTCAAGGAGAAGAGAGCTTGTATTTATAGAAAACGAAATCAATTGGAATAGTTTAAGTGGAATATTAGTGGGTAGTTAATTTAATTTAGGTGGAGTAGAAATTGACATAAATAAAAATGAATGCCAAAATTAGGTTTTGGTCATTTTCGTATAAATACGATATTTTCGTATTAATATCGTATTTTTCCATATTTGCATATTAAGGTTATATTTCATCCATATTTTTCATTCTTTTCCTATTATATAGTCAAACAAGTCTTTTAATTCTGCAAAATAAACTATAACGTACGATAATTTACTATTAATGTTAATTATCGTGAAATTAAATTTTACGAAATTTTCAAATCTTTACAAAAACACGAGTTGTGAAAGCTATCAAATAAAGATGCTCTAGAGAAAGAATCAAAGGAACCAGATGTGCACGAGCTCGGTTTTCAAATCTCCCCTGTAACATTGAACTTTAGGGGATTGCATAAACTATTCTAAGCTGCAAGCGCAGAAATTGGTTGAGGCCACTTTTGAGTGACGGGAGTTATCAGTCAAACTCCAAAGCTGTTTTGATTATTAGAGCAGCTCCATTTGGCGCTCCTTATTCTTGTGATGAAGGTTGTGTTCATCTGTGTAGAAATATATCCCAAGAGTTCCATCATCCCTATTCGTTTTGTGAAATCCGATATCGATTTTGTGAATTATTTTTTCTTTGTTGATATACTCTGCGCTGGTTTTGTAGTTTGGAACTTGCAAGCTTGGTGCTATGAAATCTTCGCTGAGGATACTAGTGTTCGTTGGGTGATTCAGGGACAGGGAAAAGTGGTTTGGGTGAAGTTACTGGGTTCCGGTACTTGGTCGATGATGAGACATTTGTGCTTAGGACTTTTTTTTTTTTTTTTAATAACTTCTTGTTCTGCTGCTCACTTCTTTCATATTGGAGAATATATGCAGTGCTACTCTTTGTAATCCGTTGTTTTTGTTGAAATTTCTGAAATGTTTCGCCATCTTTTTATTTGTGCTAGTAACAATGTTGGCACCTGTTCATGTGTTTCATTTGACGAATTGGAAGCTTGTCATTTTTGTTAAATGTTTGTTGTCCTATGTGCATGTGAGCACATATGCTGAATCTCTCTAACGTCAGCCTTTTTATATAATTATCGGGAAAAAAATTCTAGGGGGTGTCGGTTTTGGGAGAGGGTGATTTGTGACTAATAGTCGAAAGGTTTTTTTTTTTTTTTTTCTTTTGATACATAATCCAAAGATGATTAATCCAAAAATAAATAACTCAAAAATAATTAGTCCCTCATTTTATGAACACTATATGTTAAATAAACATGGGATAAAACATTACTCTCTCTGTATGTTTTCTACTTACATAATCTAAGGTTAATCGGTGTGGTTGATGACGTTATCAAGGTGATAACTCTCTATATTCTATACTAATTACAACGTTTTTTTTATATGAAAAAATAAAATAAAAATATTTTTTTATTTGAAAGAGAAATAGATATATGTCATGACATATCCAAATTCAGAGAAAATAATACATGAGATGACCTTTGAAACCAATTGGTGACGGACATGAGATGACCACAATCGTCAAATATCAGATTGTTATCAATTATCCATTAGTTATCCTATGCTAACAAAATTAAAAACATTCTCAATAGATTAATCGGCGAATACAAATAGGCCTTAGCATTGAGGCCGCCCTAGCCCTTCAGGGCTGCTCCATCTGACGTTCCTCTGTGAAGACGGTTCTGTATGTATAGATAGCAACATACCAAGCATTCCACCACCCTTAAAACCAGAGCTGCTATATTTGGTACCTACAATGAATAATTGCAACCTAAATGTCAGCATTACGATGAAAACATTAATTTTACTAAACAAATATCTGTGCATGTACAACTAAAACGAGTTTCAAACACTGAGTAATACGATGCAACGATCTTCTCTCTATGTTACTTGCTTTTATCAAATCCTACACGGATTAATAGACCCTGAATAGACACCTTTAACCCAATCGTTTCAATCACCCTACCTGCGGGCAGGTCCATGGTGAAGTGTCGAATGTACGTACAAGTTCAGTTTGCCTAAATGAACACGGATTTCAAGAGAGATGTTCCTGCCTAATGGGAACCCGATATAACATACAACATTACCATATTGACCGAAAAAAGTACAAAATGAAGCCAAAAGGAATGGGTACGACTAAAACTGTTAAGCGCGCTATCGTTTGATCTCACTACCAAAAAAGAAAACATTTTAGCGACAGAAATTATTTACGACGGAATAAATCCGTCTCTAAACTTTTGAATTTGCGGCAGGTCCGTCGCCCAAATTAATATCGGAAAAATAGAAGTATCGCAACGGAATCGCGAAACATTTACATGGTTGCGACGGATCCGTTTCTATCCTGTAAATTTTTTTAAAAAAATATATTAGTTTTTTATGAGATTTTTGCTACGGATTCGTGCAAACCAATATAAATTTGGAACATTAGTCTTTTGAAATTTTGAGGTTCAAAATTTTGAAATTGGGAAATCTTAAAAATAAAGTGTTTAGCTACGGACTCCGTTGCTAAAATCTTTTCTTGATTTTTTTTTGTGCTTTCATATGAATTTTTTTTCCAATGATCATGTTACGTTTGAATTTACGACATCAAAATAAAGCAATTTGGTAAGATAACTTAACTTGTTAGCTACGGATCCGTCTCTAAAAACATGTTTTTAACACTTAGAAAAATTGTTGGATTTTTTATGTTTAAGTTTAGCAACGGATCCGTCGCATAGATATAAAATTTTGAACCTTGAAATGTAGAAATTTTAAAATTCAAAATTTTGAAAATTCAAATTTTTTAGAAATAGTAATTCGTTAGGGATCAGTCGCAAATAAAAAAAATTTAAGAAATACAATTATACATTTTGCGAGGAATTCATCGCAAAAACCAGAAGTTTTTATATAAACAGTGCTATTGCGACGGATATCCGTCACGAAAATATATTATTTTTCATCAAAATGAGTATTATAATATTCATACATAAACTTTTTCCATAAATATTGATAGATTTAACATACTTACACCAACATATATCAATTTGAAACGAGAAATATTTCTGAGATTCTAAACCTATATTATGATAAAATAAGATTAGATTAAACTACAAAGTATTTTAAATAATAAAAATGTGTATAAATTTATGATTCATTAGCAAAAGTATAGATTGAAGAGATTCATGTATTATTATGATGTTCTTGAACAATAAAACAACTCCTTTCGTATTTAGAAATGAAAAATTGTGTCAAGGCTAGGGTTAGAGTTAATTTAGAGTTTGGATTGCTGAAATTTACGACGGATCGATCGTAACTTTTATTATAATATTTTAAATTTATTGTTAGGGATACTGCGACGGAATTCCGTTGCAATTTTAGATTTAACTTGTTTTCTTACGAAAGCCGTCGCGAAATTCTATTTTCAATGCTTAGCGACGAATCTGTCACGCTTCTTTCCTTTTTATCTGCTAATCTCCACGTGAATCACGCACACTCAAAGTCTCATACCCACCGTCGACGTCCACGGATCTGTCGTCCACCACCGTCCCCTGCCCGACATCGGCCCCAGTCACCGTCGTCCTGTCCTCAGCCACCATCCGACACCAGCCCGACATCGTCCCTAGCAATCGTCCACCGACCTCCGTCCCAGCAGCCTCATCGACTCGCACTACCATTATCATCGTGCACTTCCATCTCCTCGATTACAAAATTAGCTAGAGAGGTATGATTTCCTTCAATTTAATCGAAACATTCCATTATGTGCTCAGAGCTATGATCAATTTACATGTTGATTTCCAGTTTTTGGGTTTAGGGATCCTCAAATTAATCCTGACAGAGTTCTGATACTATTAGTAATTACTAGTTGGCTGCATTTGAGATTATCCTTGAAGCAACCTTGAAGTATTTTTTTTTCAGCATGTTGAGATTTTTAGTTCTAAATTTATTTTTCGGTAGAAATTTAGGTCCTTAAAATCATGACTAAACTATTTTTGTGCTGAAACAAGCTGTTATGGGAATCTTTTCATCAAAATACTAGGAAAGGCTGGACACTCATGATTTTATTGCGCTCCATTGCTTATCTTTCTGTTATAGATGGTTTGTTTAAACTACTTATAGATGAAATATGTGCATAGTAATATTAATGAGGTGGTATATATAAATCGGGTGTTTTTCATTAAGATTAGTAATATATAGTTCTTGACCTACGAGATGAGTAATAGTACTTCTTCAAGTGGAACCCAAAATCAAGAAGTTAGGCTGGACTAAAAGAAACCATGGCTACTGCAACAACCACGTGTAGTATTCGTTGGTCTACTTGACATGGAAGGTGTTGTTTATTTTATTTTTTGTGTCAGTGAAGATCTAGTATTTAGAATTTATCATGATGGTGTGGGTAGTATGGTGTTGTTTGGGATGGTGTGGTTAGAGTAAATATATTAGGATAGTTGTTTGAGGTGGTGCTTTGTGATAATCTCTTTATTAATGTTAGGTTTATGGAATGTTCATCTTGTCTTATTATCTCATTATTTAACTAATATAAGGGAATAAATATTTTTTTGATCATTAGGAAGCATATATACATTATTTAACTAATATGATTCAACTTGTATTATTTGTTTCAATGTAGAAATCTGATCGATATGGAGTTGTATCGATCTTGGATGTATGAACGGTTGGATGGACCGTACTTGCATCCCCGGTTTGTTGAAGGGATCGAAGAGTTTGTCAATAGTGCTCTTCAACATGAACAAAACAATAACTAGTTCGTTTCTCGCGTTCCGTGCGGTTAATTTTGTTTGCCATTTTGTTTTCATTTGTGCCTAATTTGATTGGTATTTTTCTTTGTAATAGCAAATTTTGTGCATGTCCGTGTTTTTTTTAGATATCTTTGCTAACTTTCACGGTAGTTTTTTAACCGATGTTAATGTATTCTATTCAAATATGTTGTAAAGGACATCACGATAAAATGTCATTAGATTCCATGTGTCAGAGACATGCTTCATAATTTAAAATAAACCCTTTGTTTATGTATTATTTATCATCTCCTTGGAGCATTAAGCCATTATTGGATATTAATTTTTTATCTATCTGCATAACTTAACATCGTATTCGAGTCGTCCACCAAGTAATCTGAAAAATATATCAGTGATATATTTCATATGTTTAATTTTGGGTTGAGTGAGGATCAAGTCCATGTATCATTCCATATGATAAATATGATAAGACGACAACACTATAGAAAAATCAACAAACGTAACAGACTACATAATAATAATCAAGGTAAAAGATTCCATTTGGATGATGAAGAGCAAAATCAGGATTCACAACTCTTAACTCATTACTTTACTGATAGAAGTTCGAAAGCTAGAGTAGCTTAGTTTGGCTAGATCAACCCCTCATGCAAACATGTCAGATTTTTTCCGTTTGAAAAGATTCGACGTGCTTAGGGAGTACAACTGAGATTATATGATGGAATTGATATATCTTTACTTCATTATGAAACTACTTCATTGTTTTGACTGGGAGCCTATTGGTCATGAATTTTCATAGCTTATTTTTTATAACGGATGCATTGGTTTGTAGTTAGGGACAAACAAGGACGAGAAATGGTTATGAGAAAAATTGTGTTTCATCTTTTAGTTGTTCCATTAAGGCATTAAACCATCAAGGCACAAAATTGATTTACTGAAAAAAGGCACAAAATTGATTACTACATTAAATCTATATTTTAATCATTTTATCTTTTAATTGTTCCATTGAATGTAAGATGATTAAGACACAAAATTGATTATTCTATTAAATCTATGTTTTAATTCCCAAAATATCCTCATGACATTCCATGATTTGTCAACTTTGTGAATTTATATATTATATTGCTGGTTGGATGAAATATTTTATAAAATTAAACAACTAACAATATTGTAACACAATTATAAATTGTTAGATACTTTTTAAATTGTGACTAAAATTGACATCTAAGTTGCTTGGTACTTGTTAATTTTGAAAAATTAATCATTTTTTTATGGTTGGTTTGCCGTCTGAAAATTTTATGTAATTATGTACTCTCTCCGTCCTAGTTTAATAATAACAATTGATTTTTTTTACTATTCAACACGTATTTTGAGGAGCTTGATTTGTTGTCTTAACGACAAATTATGCCACAGACGTCAAGTTGAAATACATAACTTAAATTATCATTAGTGTTTCACGATAATTTTTCAAAAATTGACGTTTGATCATCCCGCGACGTAAGTCAAGCTTCGTCTCAACAAGTACGCTTAGTCAAAATATTAGAATTAAAATGAGTCGGACTAGTACATATAGATAAATATTTGGCATAATATATTACTCCCTTCATCTCGAAAAGGATGTAACAATTTGACCTGACACACACGTTGATGTAAAGTTTGACACGCGTGCAACGACGATCAAACGTACTTTTTTGTAAATATATCGTGAAACATCAATCGTTGTGTAAGTTACATACTTCAACTTTATACATGTTGCGGGATAATTAAACGTAATTTGATATGAAAATGAGACTTGTATTCATACATATAGAATAATGCAACATACATATATATTGCATGTTTTGTGGGACGGATTCCGTCGCAATGTATAATAAATTTAAAAAATTATGTTTTGCGACGGAAAAAGTCAATCCGTCACAATATATCTTTGTTTGCGACGGATCCGTCACAAATTATCGGTTTTACGACGCCATTGATGGCGACGGAATATGCCGTCGCAAATTCCGTCTCAAATGTCTTTCTGCGACGGAATATTCCCTTTTACGACGGAATTCATCCGTCACAAAATGATGCTGATTTTTGAAGTGTTGGACATATTTGAGTAAATAAATTAAATGGGAGTTATTATATTATCCATTAAAATTTGAAAAATTATGTTATTATCTTAATATATCATCTGATGAATTGTTCTTTTTTGTGTAATTGTCTTATGTAAATTATCAATTAGTCATTTTTTTTCATCTTATTTATCATTTGGTTAGACCTCATTTCATCATTTACCAATTAATCATTTTGAAGATTCTCGATTTTTTTTTCATCACAGGAAATCCGATTCTTTCCAATTACATTTAATTTCCAAAGTTTCATTTTCAATCTATGCAAATATCTATCTACTTCGATCCAAATCTCACAAATCCAAAAAAATCAAATCTACTAACCAAACTAAAACCAACCACCACCACCACCACCATTCGTTTCCAAAGACGACGGCGATAGATCATCATCAAACCCATCATCTTCTCTTTCCTTCCGCATTTTCTTATCTCACATATAACGACTCTCTCTTCACGTAAAATAAATTTGAGACAATTGTATTATTCTCTTTTATTGGTACATGATACATGTATACATTGAATACATTTTTGTACATCATCACAAAAATATAAACATGCCTATTTATAATCTCCAAGGAGAGAAGTTACCATCTAATACATTAAGTGTAGGAACATATAGAGTTAGGAGTTAAAGGCATATTATCAAACTCCATAATGATACTTGATTATGGAATATAAAAGATGCATGAACATCCACCTTTATGTCCATATTCATTACAGAAAACCCCCTTTTTTTTTTTGTTTGTTTTGTGCGTCCATTTCACATTTCATCCTTTACAAAAATAGAGAAACCACATGAAGTAGTTCTGTTTCACTGAAAAATAAAATGAAAACATAAAAGTTGAGATAAAATTGATATCGAACAGGATCTAAAAAAGTACGTTTTTATAACGACCTGCAATTTACAATACTTCCTGTAATATTGATATTTGGAGATGATCTGAAAGATAAGATATGATTGAAATTATTTATTCATTAAACAAACGAACGGGTATTTTGACTGAAATGTACACTTTACCAATATCAAAAATTATTTAGTGTGATTTTGAAGCACAGTCGTCGTCGTCGTCATAACGTTATTGTTCACAATGTTACTGTTCACGGACTTGACTTTTTAGACATCAAGGGTCATGGCGTCAGAACATGACGAAACTTAACAAGTCGATGCGAAAAAAAAGCAGATCACAACTCGCTATCTTTGGTTATGAAATCCGCTTATTTTGATCATTTGAGATCGTTTAGGCCACATTTAGGGCCTTTTTATGAGTTCAGTATTTATTTTAGGATGTTTTTAATTTCGCATTTTAGGGTGTTTTTTTATTTAAAGACTTGTTAAACGTCGTTTTGGATAAACTTTTGGAGATTGATTAATAGAAACCTTAACAGAGAAGAGACGGAGATTTCCCTCTCCCATATCTATATCTTTTTGTTCCGATTGCATAGATCTATTGTAGTGGTGTTGTTTTGTCATCATCTTGGTATCAGATCACATGGTCGATCGTCAAGGACGCAACAGAGCAGGGCGAGGGCGCCGTGGGGGAAGAGGTCATAACGCACCGCCATCTAAAGACGAGCTGCCGTGTCGACAACGTGAGCACGACCTACGAGAAATAGAGATCGAGGAGCATCGACGAAGGATTCAAGAAGTGGAGCGACAACTTGCAGAGACAAGGCTTGATGTCTGATTTGATGAAGAATCTGAGGATACAATAGAGTTAATCGATAAGAACGATGTAGACAAAGGGTATTTTTATCCCTTTGCAAACCCTAATCGTGGCCGGCATCAGGCCGCACAGATGAGAGGGCGTGGATCGTCGCAGAGCTCCCATGCTTTCATAGACATCAAGAACAGCAGATAATAGAATATCCGCCTTAACCTTTATAGAGGTTGCCCTTCTTCTTCTTGTTCCGTGATGTGCTACTGGACTTTCCTCCTTCGGACCCTCACTCGGTAAAGCCCTATCTTTTAATAAGGCAATTGCCTACGTTCGAGCTTCGAGCTTCATTCCATCCCGCCTTACTTCACTTCTTCGCAACTAAGAAAAATCCCTTAGGGAAGGACTTTGAGAGTAGTAATGGCACTCAATAGCTCTAATAGAACATTGGATTCAACACCAGCTGATTCCCCTATTGATTAACCTCATCCAACAGTCAAGTCACTAGCACTGATTATTCCAACAACATTTCTTACTGTAATGTAATAGAACTAGAACCGTCATCTCGGTATGAAAGTTGAGATCCCAGAGATCGAAGATAATGCTCATCTCGATAAGTTTATCGATTGGTTACATACCGTCAAAAGAGTTTTTGATCTTAAAGATCTCACCGACGAGGAAAAAGTGAAACTTGTTGTCATTAGATTACGTAAATACGCATCTATATGGTGGGAGCTTGCAAAGAAACAGCGGGTTTGAGAAGATAATGAGAAAATTCGTAGTTTGGAGATTTTGATCTCAATGAAAATTATGTTTCGAGTCTTTGTGACTTGTTTGTGGCAATCCTACAGTGAACCGGGTTCCCTAGTCGATTGATGCTCTACTTTTTGAGAGTTTCCACATAAATTGTTGTGTCACGCTTCCTTCTTGTATCAATTGGTATCAGAGCAAGTTCGGTTCATCTCAAGGAGTTAGTCAAGATGTGTTGGAATACACTTTCTAATCCCGTAACCCCCTATGCGAAGTATTGTCTATTGCCAGTTTTGCGAGATCAGCGAACTATCAAATTGATTGTGCCCAAACATCAAGTGATGGAAGAAATTGGTGATCCAGTTTACGATGAGTATGATGACGACGGAAAACTTCTTCACAAGATGTTGCATGTTCATGAAGACCAAGTGGTGTACAAGACAGTCCTATTCTATGACTAAATCGAAACCTCGATAATCATCTACGATGCCACAATATTAAAATACAAGCCTGAATTGAGAAGCACTTAAAATTATCGTCAATCTAATCCATCAAACATTTTAAGATCAGAGGTCGTGTAATGACGAATAAACCTCGTCGGTTGCATCACTTGCTGGAAACTCGAGGATGATTTAATCTAATCGGAGGAGAATAATGCAAAATAAATCTTTTTTTTTACATTTAATTTGTATTTATATTTAGTTTTTAGTTATTTTTTATTTTATTTTTAAATGAGCAAGGTTGTTAGGATTCTATTTAACCTTATTATGAGCTTGTCATGTAATCAGCTGATTTTTTCAGAACATTAAGAATCCTCCGTTTGAGAAGAGAGATTATGCTCTTTAATATCAATCTTGTCTTTCGTCTTGATCTTACATGTCATGGTCCTTGTTTCTTTGCATCAGATTTGTTCCAGCATCTATATTTCAATGTGTAAAAAGAATGCATATGAAATAATGGAATAAATTATTTGCGAACCTGATCCCTTTGGAGCCGGATCGTCGGCTGTTGGAAACCAACAGCACGCGGTGCTGTTTGGTTTATTTTTTTTAATTCTTTTTTTTTTTTTGTATTTTAAAAGATTTGAAAAAAAAATTCAGAATCCTATTAAAAAAATATGAACCTAAAAAGGATAAAATCTAAAAAAATTTAATAAAAATAATCTCATAAAAAATTATACCAATAGAAAATCTAATCAAAAAATAAAAACAAACGCTAATTAATCCATCAAACAAACCGGAATCGTTAGATAAAAATCCAACGAGCCGATGACCGACTGCACCCACATCCCATAGCTGAGGATCTCAATCTCATCACTTTTGCATACGTGTATCAATCCACATGTTATCCATGTCTTTTCCTTGTCATCATCCACCGCTTTTTCTTGAATCAGTATAGTAGCCATATATCAAAGCAGCGAGCAAGTGTTCCTCTTCTCCTCGAGCTTGGAAAGATTGGTCCTGAAGGCTCTGTCATTCCTTTCCGTTTCATTTTTGAGATTTTTTTAGGACAGAAGATATATCATTTTATTAGAACAGTATGAGCAGGTTTATATGTGGTGTTGTATTAAGGCAATCGAAACAAAACTAAAAAGGCAATTCTGCAAGTCTTCCTATAATACAATGATTTGAATGATTTGCTCTATGGCTTTTTTCCCTAATAGCAGCTTGATTTTATGACCCAACTGATTGCAGCAGAACAAAGAACCCTTTACACAGACTTGCCGATTAGCTCCTACTCAAAAAGAAAAATCAGTTACCAAGCAAATCGACCAAACCAAGCATCCGGTGCTGAGTCAACTATACTCGGATATGGCTGCCATATAATGAACTGAAGCAGATTAATTTACAGGTTTACATACGAGCACTTGCAAGCATGTGAATATGTAGAAATTCTAAACGTCTACAGATTCAAGCAGATCACGAGGACAAAGCTTTCACACCGGCAAAAATGGTCTGCCAACAAGCCAAAAACAAACAAAGTAGAGACACCAGATATCGGACATGACTCTTACAGCAAAGGACCGTAACTGGAACCATAGATGTACACTACATGTTTCAACAAGTGCCTTGTTCGAGGGGACGAGACAATCAAGCTCTCCATAAGAGCAAGTGATTGAAGAAAGCAGAGTATCGTCCAATTGAAGCCAACATCTTATACATGAAACAGTGACTGAAGTAGTCATTGCTAGCTAAAGAACCTGAAAAGAGAAACCATCTAACAGTCGGTGTAGATGACATCATAGTGGCCGGACCGGTATAGAAGCCTGACCAATGGCAGCGTGGGATCCTGAGTTCCTGACCATCCAACAGTCGGTGTAGATGACATCATAATGACCGGGCCGGTATAGAAGCCTAACCAATGGCTGAGTGGGATCCTGAGCAGTAGAGGTGAAGTCATGGTGGTTCACAGTAATTTCACCTGCGCTGACATTCGAGGCCATGTACTCAATGCGGAATGGGACCCCTAGAGCATCAGAAAATGCTGATATCTGGACATGCTCCACTTCTTCTCCCATGGGAATCACATGAACATTGCAAAACTACATTTTTAAAATACATTTCATAAGAACCATACTTAGAACACTTGGACCATATCTAAACATCGCATTGAAAACAAACCTTATCCACAGTCAGATTCGACAAACCCTTTATGGAAACCGCAAAGTCGTCTGGCCGGGATCGAATTTGGGCACGTGTAATGTTCCTGAAGAAACCTACAACTGCACACAAATTTCCATTGACTCGCAAAAAACCACAATAAGCTAAAGTAAAAGAAAGTATATGAGAATGCTCACCAGAATCTGATGTCGACTATTCTCGTACCCATTCGATGATCTCCTCAAGGCTTCAAAAGTCGAGAAGAGCAACAAAAAGAGATTATTGTTAGCGATATAGACTCCAACATCATTAAATTATATTGTGAAACGAACTCCATACCTTACTACATTATCCAGATCGCTAACCACTCTTTCCAGCAGCCCAAGGAAGACCTGAAACATATAGAAACCACAAGATATGGAACAGTTTGAAGAAATGATATTTATTATTTAACATGTGTGATGCACTATTTTTTTTTTTAATTAAATAGCACATCCTTTATTTTTACTTGATATAGCAAAGCTTACGACATAGCATGATATCGGGAAGTAACAAAACATACCACATGCCCAGTAGACCATCCTCATGAATTTGCTCTAAAAACTTTCTCAACCTCTTGCTTTTTATTCCTCTCTGACTGGGAAGTGAGCAACTTACTATCTGAGACCCAAATGAACTGATTACGATCATCTATTTGCTGTTACAAGGATCTTTTATTTGCAAGTTTCATCCCCGATCCCACATTCATCCTCCTAGCTAGTCTCTAAACTGGGTAGAAAAAAGGAATTGAAAGATATGCATGCTTATATTCTATAGCTTGCTCATCACAGGAAACCTTCAGAGAAGTAGTCAAGTATGATACTAGAACAAGATGGAAGTAATTCAAAAGACAAAACAACGTTCTATACTTTCAGAGTTCTGAAATGCATTTTACATATACTGATCCTCAAACCGAAAACTCAAGCCGAAGGTTCAAACTCATATCCCATGCAAGGATGCTTCTTTTTAGAATCATATGCACTCGTGCATGCCCGAAAGCACAAACCAAGATCATCTAGAGGTCTTAAGTCAATTCATAAATGAATGAGCATTAAGGCTGAGACCGAAACAACATATTGTTATTAGAGCTAGATAGCTGGTTGCATAGTTAACCCCTAGGATAATGAAAAAGGTGCTAGGATGTAAGTTCAGTAATCACTAGCTCAAGAATAACCAAGTTCCTCTATCAAACCCTGGTTGCCAATATAAGAGAACAACAAAATAGAAATAAAGCTACAAAAAAAGAAAAAAGAAAAAAGAACCATACGTCAAACATGAAAATCTATTTGCTCCCGTATATCCCTAATTGAAGTTCAACCAGATTGTGAATAGAGCTCAGCTTACATTCTTCTCGCTCAACATATAATCTTATGCAAGCATAACCAACCCCAATTGCCAATCCAGCAACAGTTCCAAGATCCCAATATCAGATTTTCTCCACGACAAACAATCCCTTCAGATGCACTACCCTATTCATAACTATTAACTCAATTTCATACAAGATCCAGTTTCCCCCGGATTTCACCAAAGTGACTGACAACCAAATACCTAGTGCAACAACATACATTACCAGAAAACATATGACATACACCCCCAAGGCATGGTTATAATAGGGTTAGCACAGAATACCAACAATTCAAGCACAGACTAAAAAAAAAAAAAAACCCTGAACCACGAATAACTCGTATTACACGACGAACAAGACACCCTAGTGTTGACGGTGATGTCTCAAATCCGCGTTCGTCTCCGCGTCCTTCTCCGCGTGGCGTGTCCGTGTCTCCTCCGTGTCTGGATTTGGCTTATAAAAAGAGAGGATTGGTGGAGATGGAAAGGTAGGGAAAAGAGAGCTGGGGCAGAGAAAGGAGAAGAGGATCTGCAGGAGAGAAAGAGGAAGAGATAAAGGAGAAAGAGATAAGATGGAGCACTATTCACATATATACACAAAAACACATTGAGGGTTTAAGGGATTTGTTTTAGAGATTCTTATCTCTATCCCTTATTGTGAGATTCTTAATATTTTGAGGTACCTCCTCCGTGGTTTTTCTCGTAAAGATTTCCACGTAAAAATCTTCGTGTCATTAGTTTTGCGCATTTATTATTGTTTGTGTTTATTATTAACGAACTCGTTCGTAACAAACTAGTATCAGAGCTTGGAACGTTTCAATCCTTATTTCCTACACCGGGTTCGCCCACGTAGGCTTAGGAACGAACGTGGTTAAGCTTGATATTTAAGTTATATTTTTTACGGGTCAGTTTTCGTGTAATTTTTCCACAAAAATTAATTTTCCCCTCGTATGAACAGTGCTGGAACAGTGTTCAAACAGTACTCACTGTTTATACAGTGTTCAAACAGTACTCACTGTTTTTTAATTGGTGTATCTTCCAAATTCAAACTCTGTTGCTTATTATTTTCAATGCTGCAGGATGTTTTTGGAAGGAACTTCACTTCTGGTCTTTATAGGCCTCCAAAAGCATCCTGCGGCATTGAAAATAATAAGCAACAGAGTTTGAATTTGGAAGGAACACCAATTAAAAAACAAAGTGAAGTTCATTTGAATCTATATATCTGTAATGTAAATATAGTGATACTACTAACAGAGAGTAAAAATCTAATGCTAAAGATATTGTTGTAACAACCAAGCCTGCTTAACTCTATCTATAAAGTTGAGATAAAACTGGAAATATACTTTCAAAGAGTCACAACATCAGGACAACCCTCCCCCACAACATCAAGGTGAGCACGCACTCTTCAACCAGTAGCAGAGCATAAAAACATTCCCATAAAAACATTCCCAAATGCACATTTGGCAGGAATGCATCTTTCGTTTGCACAGACAGCAAACTTGAAGTCCTGAGTTGCTTGGTGATATAATCTGGAAGGCTGCTGGTGTGGAATAAATAGCTGATGCTGCTATTTGCTTTGTAGTTCAGGAATATGAGCTTTCTTTTGGCTATTGTTTTATGTTCAATGTAATACTGGACTACTTCTGTATTGGACACATGTATTCCTGCCTGATTGCTTAATGGAAAACCAAAACACAGATCATCCATGAAGCGGCGGCGGCGTCTGCCCCTCTCGGCCTCCTACTGCTTCGACGGTGATGTGTCATTTGCTGGACGGAGTTCGTGAAAGAAAAGACCAGGCCGCCGTTGACGATGTCATGACACATCGTCATTATCATCATCACCGTGAAAATTGACGCTCGGCGACTGCTCTGCTACCCACACGACCCACACATCATCCGTCCAGCAATTTTCCAACCCCAACTTTGGCAATTTTGAAATCCCCCAAAATCTCAATCCAGCCAAACACTAACAGTTTTCGACAAAATCAAAGGAAACAGTTTGATAGAGTAGTACTAAAAGCCGGATTATGATGATGATGATGAGCTAATTGGGCAGAAATCGAGGTTGAAACCCAAAACGGCCGAGAAGCAAAAGGGGAAGGTAAGGGGGAGAAGTCGCTCTGGTCAAGCCGCTGAGTTCAACGGTTTTAAAATAAAAAATAAAAATAAAAAAAGGGAGATGGGACACGTCGTATTGTAAATATCTGTTGATATTTGTCGATTGCAAACCAAGCCAACGATGAATCTCATTGTTCAAGTTAACGTTATCTTTTCTTGTTTTCTTTGGAACAAATGTGAATGTCATTGGTTGCATTTTATCAATCGAGTCTCTCGATATCATAATGATATTGAAGTGTAACCCTAATCCAACATGAAAACTCATAATCAAACCAATAACTTATCTAAAATCCAAAAAACTCAATCATCAAAAATCATGATCCATGATAAAATCCAAAAGGTTATAATTAAAATCCTAATTCATCTTCAAAACTCATAATTAAAATATAGACCTATAATCCAAACCCAAACCATTATCCATCGGATGAACAAATTCACAATTCATGTAAACCTATTACCAAAACCCACTACCCACACAAACGAAAGCATCAAAATCCCACATAGTTGATTCTATTCTTTTCACCCGCCCACGTAAACAGAAGCATCAAGACATAAACAGAAGCATCAAGAACGGAAGAGCCCACATCAACAAAACCCACATAAAGAAAAGCATAAAAAACCTAAATAAAGAGAACACACGTAAACAACAGCATCAAGAACCCACATCAACAAAACCCACGTATAAACCCCACGTCAAAAACCCAGATAAACAGAACACACATACAGAAACGCATCAAGAACCCACATTAAAAACCCACATCAACGTAAAACACAAACAAAAAGGCTTCAAAAACCCACATGAACAAAAGCAACTCGCATGATCAAAACCCACATAAACGAAAGCATTAAAAACCCACCTACTTGTCTTCCTCTGGCGTCCAAAGTTTTACTACCCTCTTCTTTTTACCGGTCTTCGGCATCGTTGATGATTCATGCTGCTGCACCCGATTTTCTTCTGCGTTATCCGACTCCTCCGTTTGTTTTCGAAGATAATCCTCTTGCGATGGTTTACGCTCCATACTCTCCTTCTACTTGCAGTCTCTGAGAATTTCTGTGGATTTGTGAAGCAGGTAAAGAAATGCAAAACCAAAATTTTCAAAACCCACAAAATGACGGTGAAAGAAAAAGGAAGGAAGAAGAACAACCAAGAAACTGAGACGTTTTGTGGACTTGTGAAGCAAATGCAAAACCAAAGTTTTCAAAACCTGGAGCTGAAAGAAAAAAGAAAGGGAGAAGAGCAACTAACTAAGAAACAGAAATGGAGCTGGTCTCTTAGGTCGGTGGTGAACGGCTCTCTCTTACCTAAAGAATTAAGAGTTCTTATTTGAAATGTTGTAATTAGTATCTTAAAGACAAGAGTCCGCTTGAAATCGTTCTTCAAGGTTTATGTTTTTATTCAAATACAAATGGTTGCTGAATGGTTAGAATTTGTATTGTTGTTATTTTGTGATCTTGCTGGTTGGTTTGTATTTTGAACTCCACACTGCTGCGTCTCTATTTTGTGCTGCAGCTTGGGCTTATTGCCTCAACCTGTTAAGTTTATTGCTAAATCAACTGATCAAGCCATACACAGCATTCGATTACAAGCTGAATTCAGTCTCATAATGCTTATTAATCCTCTATATCACTAAGATCACAAGCAAAGAAACAAAACAAATCACATCATGACATAACCGGCCAGATTCTTCTTAATTCAGGACCCAAAACTGCATTTGCAACTTGCCTTGGCTGCTTAGCACACCTTTATGCAATAATCTCGCATTCCTCTCCTGCCGAGTATACCACAGCAGCAAATAATGTCCTTCTCCTTGCCTTACCAGACTTACCTCAGCAAATAAAAGTAACCCATCTAAACCAATCATCTCGAGCTCGATCACCCACTCTCACCTTCAACTTTTTTGAGGCTTCTGACAGTAGTTTATTTCATAATTGGCTACAAAAAAAAAAAGAAAAAAAAAGAGCATAATGATGTTTACCATTCGTTCGTAACAATATCACCGATTTAGGCATATCGGAAAATCTACTCACAGGCTTGTTATCAAAAGGTGCATTTCGATGAATGAACACCAACGAAATGATCACGAGATCGAAAACCTTGTTTCCAGCAGCCGCAAAGTGCAAGGCATGAAAATTCTAGTAGTACTTGATAAACCTTCTAATCGCAAATCACAATTGCATCGAATCACAGAATCACAACAACATCTCAAATCACACAAATGATCTCAAAAGAACAAGAAAAATTGTTACGGATAAACATAATTTATGGTACTAAACCAATGATATTGTTATCATATTTTTGAACGCTTATTAACTAATCTCAATTTGATAAGGTATTCTAATCATAGCACAAGGTAATGAATACTACTGGACACATGACACCTTCAAGTTCATACCAATCACAAATTCACAGTTTCTTTGCAAATCTTCGAATTGTATTACTACAACACAAACCTCGCCACAGTTACACAACTATCACAATGCCACGATCTGAATCATACATGCACAAGAATGCATCAAAATCGACTCATGATCACTGCAACAAGTTAAGAACGTAATGTACTACAGCAGCTAAGAACAGCTGCGAAAATAATACGATATGAGATGAACAGAGTTGATCTCTGTGGCCGTCCTCGAACCCCATCAACCTCGGAACCCCATTAACCCATCAACCTCGGAACCCCATCGACCCATCAACGTCCCCCTCATCAGTGGATGAGCACACACCTAAAAATTCTAGTAGTACTTGATAAACCTTCTAATCGCAAATCACAATTGCATCGAATCACAGAATCACAACAACATCTCAAATCACACAAATGATCTCAAAAGAACAAGAAAAATTGTTACGGATAAACATAATTTATGGTACTAAACCAATGATATTGTTATCATATTTTTGAACGCTTATTAACTAATCTCAATTTGATAAGGTATTCTAATCATAGCACAAGGTAATGAATACTACTGGACACATGACACCTTCAAGTTCATACCAATCACAAATTCACAGTTTCTTTGCAAATCTTCGAATTGTATTACTACAACACAAACCTCGCCACAGTTACACAACTATCACAATGCCACGATCTGAATCATACATGCACAAGAATGCATCAAAATCGACTCATGATCACTGCAGCAAGTTAAGAACGTAATGTACTACAGCAGCTAAGAGCAGCTGCGAAAATAATACGATATGAGATGAACAGAGATGATCTCTGTGGCCGTCCTCGAACCCCATCAACCTCGGAACCCCATTAACCCATCAACCTCGGAACCCCATCAACCCATCAACGTTCCCCTCATCAGTGGATGAGCACACACCTAAAAGTTCTAGTAGTACTTGATAAACCTTCTAATCGCAAATCACAATTGCATCGAATCACAAAATCACAACATCTCAAATCACACTCGTTACGGATAAACATAATTTATGGTATTAAACTAATGATATTGTTAACATATTTTTGAACGCTTCTTAACTAATCTCAATTTGATAAGCTACTCTAATCACAGCACAAAGGTAATGAATACTACTGAACACATGACACCTTCAAGTTCATACCAATCACAAATTCACAGTTTCTTTCCAAATCTTCGAATTGTATTACTACAACACAAACCTCGTCACAGTTACACAACTATCGCAGTGCCATGATCTGAATCATATATGCACAAGAATGCATCAAAATCGACTCATGATCACTGCAGCTAGCTAAGAACGTAATGTACTACAGCTAAGAACAGCTGCGAAAATAATACGATATGAGATCAACAGAGTTGATCTCTGTGGCCGTCCTCGAACCCCATCAACCTCGGAACCCCATTAACCCATCAACGTCCCCCTCATCAGTGGATGAGCACACACTTAAAAATTCTAGTAGTACTTGATAAACCTTCTAATCGCAAATCACAATTGCATCGAATCACAGAATCACAACAACATCTCAAATCACATAAATGATCTCAAAAGAAAAAGAAAAATCGTTACGGATAAACATAATTTATGGTACTAAACGAATGATGTTATTATCATATTTTTGAACGCTTATTAACTAATCTCAATTTGATAAGCTACTCTAATCACAGCACAAGGTAATGAATACTACTGCACACATGACACCTTCAAGTTCATACCAATCACAAATTCACGGTTTCTTTGCAAATCTTCGAATTGTATTATTACAACACAAACCTCGTCACAGTTACACAACTATCACAATGCCACGATCTGAATCATACATGCACAAGAATGCATCAAAATCGACTCATGATCACTGCAGGTAGCTAAGAACGTAATGTACTACAGCAGCTAAGAGCAGTTGCGAAAATAATACGATATGAGATCATCAGAGTTGATCTCTGTGGCCGCCCTCGAACCCCATCAACCTTCTAATCGTAAATCACAATTTTATCGAATCACAGAATCACAACATCTCAAATCACACAATTAAATGATCTCAAAAGAACAAGAAAAATCGTTACGGATAAACATAATTTATGGTACTAAACCAATGATATTGTTATCATATTTTTGAACGCTTATTAACTAATCTCAATTTGATAAGGTATTCTAATCATAGCACAAGGTAATGAATACTACTGGACACATGACACCTTCAAGTTCATACCAATCACAAATTCACAGTTTCTTTGCAAATCTTCGAATTGTATTACTACAACACAAACCTCACCACAGTTACACAACTATCACAGTGCCATGATCTGAATCATACATGCACAAGAATGCATCAAAATCGACTCATGATCACTGCAGCTAGCTAAGAACGTAATGTACTACAACAGCTAAGAACAGCTGCGAAAATAATACGATATGAGATCAACAGAGTTGATCTCTGTGGCCATCCTCGAACCCCATCAACCTCGGAGCCCCATCAACCCATCAACGTCCCCCTCATCAGTGGATGAGCACACACCTATCTGCTGCACAGCTGGTGTCACCTCATGGACATCAGCATCTTGAGTTTCTTCGCTCGCTCTACCCTCTTGGCAGCCGGCATACTCTCCATCCTTCTTTGCTCCTCAAACCACACATCTGTCACCTTGTCAATCGAATTCAGAAGCTTCTTCTGAGGAGTAAGTCCATCCAGTTTCCCGTTCTCACCTTCAATCTTAGCCAAGATCCTCCAGATTGGGCTCATAGAAGAGGGCTCTGGATCCACTTTGGTTCTGGCAGGCTGCGGCGTGATCAGATTGATATCATGTTGCTCTGGAGCTGTATGTTGATCCGGAATGACTGTCGCTTCAGAATTACTCCGAGCCCTTCTGCTTTCTATCGCCTGCAAAATAACAGCCCTCGTATATTAGGTTCCCTACTTCCCTTAGCAAGATACACACATTTGCAGTAGATTATATTCCATAAATGCTGGAATATAGGTGCATTGCAAACAAGGTATATATGACTGAAAGTTTTCATAAAGAAGCAAATTTTCTCCTGAACTCAATCAGACAATGCAATAATATAATGCTTAAACACATGAAACCTGAGCATGACTAACTATTTGCATAGACATCAACCCATCTTAACTTCTAGTCATAATTTTTTCTTAGGCATTAACAAGATGTTTGCAACAATTCACAAGAAACTGACAACCGATTATTATATTGCTCAAAAGACCTCAGAATTAGTGTTGGAGATCATTTCAAGACTTCGGATTCGTTAAACAGGCAAGTCAATTCCAATAGCATAAGATCTCAGTCTCTTATCACATAACTCGCACTTCCTCTTGACACTATCATAACTTAACAACTGACCAAGAATCATCTATCTAGCACTCGATTCTAATTTTCCTTGCTAGAGATCAACCTCAAACTACCAATCATCATAAACCAACAAAAATAAAATTAACACTCAAATCAATCTTCATCGCATAACTAGCATCGAAGATCAATTTCAAAGTACCATTGAAAGTCTAATAAGAGCTAACGCAGAAAATATACCCTGACAATAGGGGTGATATCTCCCAGTGGCCTCCTTGGATACCATGAAGGTAACACTGTCCTGGCTCGACCACGTCCTCTGCCACCACGATACACTGTCCTCCGCCCCCCACTTCCCCTTGCAAGAGGAGACCTTCTTGAACCCCGACCCGCCGCAGCAGACCCATTTCCTCTTCTGAGAGGAGTCCCTCGTGATGCCCCTGGACTCAGTTGTGTCATGCCCTGGACGGGAGTTCGAAGTAGCCCCAAACTAAGCCCCGGTTCATCAACCATCAAATGAACTCTTCTCGCTGCATTGGGCAGCATTGACGAGATATCGATGGGCCTTGGCAACCTGTCTCTTGACTCTGGCATTGCTTCACTGTCACCTAAACACATCCAAAACCACATAATCAATTACAAACCAACACCATTTTGGGAAAAAATGGAATAAACTCAGAACCAAGAATCCAAAACCCATATGCAAAACACACACCAGAGTTCAATAACTCCATATTTTCATCAAAATTGGAGAAAATGGAGCATGCCCAGATGAATGAAACACCATTTTGGACAAAATTAAAGGTGCCCAGAATCAATAATCATAAACCCATATCTAAAACATACACCATAGTTCGAGAACTCCATTTTGTCAACAAATTTGGGAAAGAGAAAACTACCAAGATGAGATTTCAGCACCAGCAGTCCCTCAATTCCGAACAAACCCAGAACAAACAGCAACATCACATCAGAAAGCACAAACCAAGATCAAGTTTCAACAAATTCAAAGAAACCGAGTAACAAGAATCGAAAAACCCATACAACAAACACACAACAAAGCTCGAGTCATCCATTTTTAACACAAATTGAGGAGAACAACACATACCCAGATGAAAATTCAGCGACCCAGATGAAAATAGAGTATAAAAAAGTCCTCTAACCCCTCAGAATCTGAAATTCGACTAGGGTTTCGGTGGTTTCTTGATTGATGGAGGTGAGATTAGGTGAAAAATTAGGGTTTTGGGTGAAGAAGAGAGCTTTGGGAAATAGGTGAGGGAGGGATTGAGGAAAATGGCGAAGATTGAAAGTGCAAACGATCGAAATATTTATCATTTTTTGAATTTTTTTGTTATCTTTTTCGATTGAATTGTTAGAAAAAAGGCGGAATTCGATTTGGGAATTTTGAAGCTTTGGTGAAAAGATTTTCTGTTTGGATGAATTTTTTGAATTTTTGACATGGGCGGGATTCTGAATAGTTTCGAAATGTTGATATTTTACTACTTTTGCCCTTAGAACAATGTTGTATCTGGTGTAAAGCTGCAGATGGAACGAGGAGAAAAAGGTAAATATCGGGATATTCGTTAGAAACCCTTATCAACCATGGGGCAAGAGCATTCGCACTTGGTTCGCTGAAATTTTTTCTAAATTTATTACTATTAATTATATCCCATTCTATTTTATTTTACTCATAAAAAATACAATACTATGTTATACTATTATTTTATATTTAAAAATATATTTTTTTTAGTATTTTTCACATATTTCAATATATTTTTTTTAATATCTTATCATTATTTTTTCAAAAAATTGAGTAAAAATCTTCTTTTCAAGTTTTTATCTACTATGCACTTTCACATATCTTTTAATACACATTTCACTTCCTAAACCAACCCTTGTTTATATTTTACTCAAATTTGAAAAGCTTTTGACTTAAACGAACAATTTATGTGGGGTCCACACTGACCAATTTTTCTCTTTACCTTCAACACCATAGACTTCTTCTTCTTCATTTTTGTACATTTTTCTCTATATTTTGACTCTCAATTTCACAGGACGGGGAACGAAATTGCTGCAACAAATACCACATCACATTGAATTCATCCATTTGCATTCAATTCATCTCTTCTCTTTCATTCAATTTCACATTTCATCAATTCATAATTTTATTTAGTTTCTTGGAATTAAACCAAGTTGAGCAGGATGGTGTACATTGATATGACGGCCCTTGATATGAAAAGTAAAAAATCACTTCAACCACTCGAAATCGAGCTCGTTGTTCTTTGTAGATTTGAAGATGATACTCACTCCATTTGTATCCGCAAAACAATGTCTCTATTTGATGTGTACGAAGAACTCAAGAAAAAATTCCCTCAAATTAATCCTTTTTTGATCACATTGAGATATTTTGCTCCTCAACTTCAAGCTCATGTTACTCTAACCGATGATAATGATATGTCGAACATGTGTTATGTTTATACATATGCAAAGTTGGGTGTACTTGAAATGGTGACAACCAAAAAGACAGATCTTCCCTTTATAAGACTTTCTTCTTCTAGTGTTTAGCAAGAAATAAGGTAAAATTGTAATAAACCGAGTTGAGCAGGACAATGTACATTGATATAGCGGCCCTTGATATGAAAAGTAAAAAATCACTTCAACCACTCGACATCGAGCTCGTTGCTCTTTGTAGATTTGAAGATGATGTTCACTCCATTTGTATCCATAAAATAATGTCCCTATTTGATGTGTATGATGAACTCAAGAAAAAATTCCCTCAAATTAATCCTCTTTTGGTCACATTGAGGTATTTTGCTTCTTAACTTCAAGCTCATGCTACTCTAACCGATGATAGTGATATGTCGAACATGTGTTATGTTTATACATGTGCAAAGTTGGGTGTACTTGGAATGGTGGCAACCAAGAAGACAGATCCTCCTCTTACAAGGCTTTCTTCTTCTAGTGTTTAGCAAAAAACTAAGATAAAATTCTAATATTATGAGACGTTTTTGTTTGCATGTACTCGACTAGAAATCTGATTTTTATATAAGAATGCAGCATATATATATTGTATTTTATGATATAAAATAACTCATTCACAGTAATGATTTGAAACTTTCAAATTCATGATATACTTGTGGCAGTATAGATATTATAAGCGTTTGTTGATAGTAGAACTGATGCAGTGTAAATATTGTTACTCTTGTTTTGTAAGATGATTGTAATATAAAGTATTTCACATCATTTACATATTAGGTATGATGCAGTGTACATTTTTGATAAAGGTAATGCAATTAGTAGAATCTAGTGCAGTACTTATATTGCAATATTTTGTATATATTAGATACTTTACAGTATATTATTTTTTGTACATTTTGAACTGATCCTAATATTTTGTTTTTTGAACTCTGTTTTTTAGGTCTGTACATGATGATAGTCCAGCTTCCGTTGTAGCTCCAAACAGTAAGAACATATTCCTCGAGGCTTGGCTGACTGTATTTCTGGAGTAGGTCAGGTGTTCGCTAATGCCGATGAGTTTCGTACCGCCATCAGAAATTATGGTATTGCAACAAACCGTGATTTTAAGTTAAAAAAATAAATAAAAAATAGCAACAAACCTTGCAAGTGGCGTATCTATGCGACGAGATCCAAAAGTTCAGGGGAATTTACGATACGACGTTGTGATCTAACACATAAATGTGAGATTGATTTAGCGAGCGGTGGACATCCAAAAACAAAGGCGGTATTTCTAATATCGTGAAAAGAAAGTTGCAACAGACTCCGAACTATCGGCTTATCAAGGTCGTGATCGATATTCAACGGAATTATGGAGTTCAACTTCAATATTATCATGGTTGGCGTGGCAAACAAGTCGCTTTAGGAGAAATCTAGGATAAAGCAAGATGGTCTTTTGATCAATTGAGATGGTATTGTAGTACCTTGAAGATGTCAAATCCAGGAAGCCTAGCGGAGTATGAACTTGGGAATGATACTTCTCAATTCAAAACGGTTGTTCATTTGTTTCAGAGCGTGCTTGATTGGTTTTGTGAGTGGATGCAGACCTGTTATGTTCTTGCATGGGACATTCATCAAACATAGATACAGAGGCTGCCTTTTTTAAGTGCTACTAGAAAAGATGCAGTTGGTGGTCTTTTGTCGATCGCATTTGGTGTTGTTAGTGCCAAAAACAACGAGAAGTGAGAATGTTTTTGTTTCCAACTGGTAAATGCTATGTCGGTATTCAATGGTTTTTCTCTGATCATCATAGTGGACTTTTACGAGCGATAACATTGGGCTTTTCTGGAGCTCTTCATTCTTATTGTCTTCGACACCTTGTTGACAACTTCAAGAATCAGGTCGGCATCCATCAATCCAGCTCTTAAACTTTGTCTTTTCAATCTATATGTGATGTTTGTGGATCTCTCAATTTGTTCTCAGTTTTGCAGGTGATAACAAAGTATCCAATATTGAGTAAGAATAATTGGATGACTATTTTCAAGAATGCTACATATGCAATGACGATCGATAAATTTAAGAGTAACATCAATAAGATTATTGGCACGATGCCGCTAGCTCGTCAATTCATTGTTGATTCTCATCCGGAGTGTTGGTCCAGTGCTTTGTTCCCTGATTATCGATAAGGTATTATGATAAACAATTTGGCAGAAAGTTTCAATAGTTGGATTCGAGATACTCGTCTTCTACCGATCACAGCAATGGTAGATAAATACGTGTACAAATCATGAAACTCATGTGTGAAAGATGAGAAAAGAGTCTTGAAGGCCCATCGGTGTTATGCCCTGTACCACAAAAAAAGTTGTCTGAATCATACGCAAGAAGCCGTGAACTAAGCCTAACTCATGAAAGCCGTACAACGTTTGAGGTGATTGATCAAGAAAGAACTCATGATGTGGACTTGCTTAAAAGAAAATACAGTTGTAGAGTGTGGCAGGTGAATAGAATTCCTTGTAAACACGCGTGTGCATCCATAGAGGTGAATGGCGAAGATTTGCATGGCTATTGTGACAGCTACTTCACAATCGAGAGCTACAAGATTACCTACAATGAGGTCATTAATCTAATGCTGAATGGACCTACACAGCCAGATTTCCAACATAACCAGAACCTAACACCTATTATCCCGTCTAATGTTCCTACACAGCCGGGACGTCGGAGGACAAGAAGAATTCCATATCAGGTTATGTTGCGGCCAATCAAATATACGCGATGTAAAAGACGTGGGCATAACAGGAGGACATGTCAGAATCCCCTCGAAGGGTAACAACGCTCGGCTACTATTAAAGTCAAATTGTATAAGAAATTAAGGGTTATATTATGAGACTCTGTATTATGATCTATTCTGTTGGTTATGAGACTTTATATTATTATGACGTATTATGTACGTTATGATACTCTGTATTATGACTTTGTATTAATGATCTGTTATGCTATGTTGTGTGTAATTGCATAATATAGATCAGTGTGATTACAGTGTAATTTTTCATAGATACAGTATAGAATGCAATGCATCTATCAAATGTGTTAACAGTTACAGTACACAAAGGATTCATTATAGTCCATTATATATGATTTGTGGTATAAATCTGTTACTTTGCATCATGGATTTCAAACAACACTTGCATTAATACAACTGAAATACATAATATAATGATTCCCATGAATTAAATTCGACTACAAACCCAGACAAGATGGATCAATTGCATCATTTTAGCAACAAAGCCAATATAGCAGCAACGAAAAAAACGGTCATTTTCAAGAACTCGACGACCAAATCCAAGGCTTTGACCCAGTCAACTAATGCAATGCATCCACAACCATAATTCCAAACAGCAACAACAGTCAAGGATAGTGACATCGATTCTCCATTTGGATGGCACGAAGAGAAAAATCCACATGTATCGCATTTGAAGTACAGTTGATGTTTCGTGCCTCTTTCTATACCAATAATTCGAATTGGAGGAATCTTGCGACAACGACAATACTGAGGAGTATAGGTCAGCTGTGAAATGACACTGCCGTTGGTGCTTGATTGCGGTGATCCACTCATGGAGAAGTTGATTCGAGAATCCACTTTAGGGTTTGATGGGTTTCAGGACGATTTGGTTCACAAAGACCAAATTCAGGGGAATTTGGTCCAAAATACTTGAAATGAAAGAGCAATTTTGTCCAAAATATATAGATTTTCAAGGATAATTTGGTCAATTAGGACAAAATAAAGATCACAAAAAGAGAAGTTAATGTAATGTGTTTTACAGGCTATGAACAACAAGATGCAGTATAAATAAGTACAAGTTGAAATGAATAACGATTCTTAATTGATTTAACATACATAGTTACAATATATTTATCGACATAAAACATCAACAATTTTACATTTGTTAATATTTGTAAGTTTATGAAATCTTTTGTCATATTACCCATGTAAGGTTTCAATTATGATCAAATTATCATAGAGTGAAGTAACCTTAAGTAAGTTCATGTATGTTCATACATTATCATGTATGTTCATGTAAGTCCATGTAAGTTAATGAAATTTTTTTGGTATTCTTGTCCATCTAAGTTCTTATAACCACTTTATAACCTAACAGCAGTCAAATTTATCTTCATGAATATTAACAATAATACTATTGTCCTTATTTGAATTTCATTAGACACAAAATAATCCATATAATAGGTTGAAGTATACGACTAACATATTGTAGTATATTTCTTATAGGAGGAAGTATATATCCTCTATATTATAGTACATTCTCTGAAAAATGAAATATACAACATACCCATTGTTGTACATTTCTTACACAATGAAGTATACAACTTATGCATTATAGTATATGTAAGAACTCAAAAAATTCCGTAAAATTTAATTTCATGATAATTAATGTGAATAGTAAATTATCGTATGTTATAATTTATTTTGTAGAGTTATAAGGCTTATTTCACGATATAATAGTGAAATGATGCAAAATATGGATGAAATACAACCCTAATATACAAATACGGAAAAATACGATCTTAATACGAATATATCGTATTTATACGAAAATGACCTAAACCTAATTTTGGCACTAATTTTTCTTTATGTCAATTTCTATTCCACCAAAATTAGATTATTATCCACTAATTATGTACTAAATATCCATTAAATATTCACTTATTTTTCACTTAACTATTTTAATCAATTTAGTTTTCTATAAATACAAGCTTTCTTCTAATTGGAAAAACTTCTTACAAATATAAAAATACTCCTTATCATGCAAGAGAAGAGATAAACAAGAAAAGAAAAGAAGAAGAGTTTGAGAAGAAGTTAGGGCTACAAAATGACGAGGATCCTTCACCATTAATAAGAGAAGGTGAACTTCTTGATTTTATGGAAAATCATACGCTCTGTAATAAATTTTGATTTTAATATATGTTAAAGCCTCAATGTTTAGTTCTTGATAAAGTTCATAAATCATGATTTGGAGTCTTTAATTTCAAGATATAAATCAAAACGTATAGGTATATTAATCTATAAAAATTGGTTATAGGGATGATTTTATGACTTAGTTTGGAATTACACAGTATGAGTTAGAAGACTTTCTATATTAATAGAAAGTGAAGTCTAGTTTCTAGAACAGGTTAAAAATGTAGATTTGGAGTTGTATGTAAGGAGTTATGAGCTGATTAATGAAGAAAGATCAAACTATCTGATATAGCAGAAAATATAAAATTGAACGAATAAACTGCTATTATTGGTAAGGTTTTATGATAGAAATTTTAATTCAATGAAAATATTAGGAAGTCTAGTTTATGTAAATTTTACGAAATAATTTTTGGAGCTATATAAGAGAAGTTATAGATTTAAATACATCGAAGGGTCATATTAGATAGAATCCAGGAATGAACCGTTTTGATGCTGAAACAACTCCAAATATTCACAAACATTGTAATGATGATAAATACATAAAATTATCATCATGGACTATCAAAATAAATATCAAAGACTTTTCTCAAAGCTTGACACCACCACATAATATTACTATGATAGTTTTTCAAGAAGTACGAACAAATATGCTTAACTCCATATCGGGAACAATCATTCACAAGGATGTGTCTTAATATGCATATCCTATTACTCCCTCCGTCCCATAATAATTACAACATAAATGTATGAAAGTCTTAGAAATAGCCTAGAGGGGGAGGGGGAATGTGAATAGGTTATTTCAAAAATTTTCAAGCAGTACAATAAAGCTATTTACTAGACTGTACTATCTGAGTCTGCTCCAGTTAACGGAAATTCTACAGTTTAGACTTCAGCTTTTAAAAGCTTGTCTCTTTTGACTTTTGAGTTTTATACTAACAGTTCTATGAATGAAAAACCAGTACGGTAAAGTAAATGAGACAGGATTTTATACTGATTCAGACATCTGTCACCAATAAGTAACAGAAGCTTAGTCCAGTCTTCACTTGGTGATCAGTTTAGTCAAGCCAAGAGGAGATCCACTAGTTCTTATTTTAGGCTTACAAGATAACCCCTTTACAACGAGATCCTACTTGCTAAAGGATGAAGAAGCTAGATCTTGTTGTGCTCTGCTGTTCTTCATTTGCAGACTAGTAAACCTTTCTCACAAATCCTGAATCTTCGATTCAGCTCACGCATAACGAGTCTCCAAGGCCTTTTTTTTTTTTTTGAAAGCTTTGAAATGATGTTTAAGTTTTTCTCAGACTCGGTAACCTTATTCTCTGCGCTGTGAGTCCCCTTTTATAAGCTTAGGGAACCAGAACCCGTGACTGTGCTATTTGATGGTGACAGCTCTATCCTCTACTGTAGTAGACTGACCTGGCTTCACCTTTTCTGATCCAGTACATATCACCTTTGTCTCAGCTTCTCATTTTTTACCCCTTTCTTGTTCCTTTCCATTCCAACACAACTCATACTACACCTATCCTCATACACCAGGTCTACTGCACTTTTCTGTTATACAACCTCTACTACAGTCCTCTGCTGCCAGCCTTCTGCTACAGTCTCGATTGCCAGCCTCTGCTGCACTCTTTGCTCCACCCTCAGCTGCATGAGCTCTGCTGTACAGTCTTTATATCCAGCCTTTCTGCAACTCCATTTGCATCAAGTACTGTAGCCAGTCTGATGCAACTTAGCTCCCACTCAATTTCTTCCAGACCTCATCTGCTCAGCCTGCTAGAGTAGCCTCGTTTGCACCCAGCACTACACTCAATCTTCCGCAATTTAGCTTGCATACTTGCAATGTTATATGGATCACTTCGCCTTGCTGCTGTAAGTGGCCTAGAACATAGGAAGGATCCTAAATCATGAGAACCCTGAGACACTTTTGCTATTGTATGTAGTTGATCTTTGGCCTGTAAATTTTTAGTCCCTATTCGTCTGCATTCCCTCAGCCTTCCATACTTTACTACACGCTGTGGTCTAGTCTGCTGCATCCTGCTCCCCTAGTTTGCAACTACCTAACTAATCATTACAGCCTAAGCATCAATTACATACGTAATTTCTTCCTAAGTTTTGTTCATCAATTTCTATACAATGGAGGGACTGCATATTCCTATCAACGCATTTTGCACTATTCTACACATATGACTACAAGTCTCATTTTTATATCAAATCACATCTGATCGTCCCGCAATATGTATTAGATTGAAGCAGGTAACTTACATAACCATTGATGTTTCATGATAAATTTATAAAAAAAAAAGTATCTTTGATTATCGTTGCACGCGTGTCAAACTTTGCATCGACACGTGTGCCAAGTCAAATGTTGCGATCATTTTGGGATGGAGGTAGTATATTATAAGACTTGGAGACGCTGGTCGTTGTCACTTAAGGACGAGGCTGAGTATGTGCATGTGAAGAACTGTGATAAAAGATAACGTTTAGATTTATTGTGTGTGGTAAAGCCTAATATTATTACCGTGAGTATAATAATATGCATTGGAATCTTTGGACGTAGACACTAAATGTGGCTAACGTAAAATATTGACTGCAACCGTTGTGTGTTGGGTGCTAAATTCTGAGTGTTATGGATTGTTATTACATGGTGCCTTATTTGCTTGTATAATGAGGGTGAATGTGTGAAAATAGTATAAATCCATAATTGGTGAGATAACTCCATGGTATAAAACATAAAGAGTATTGTGTCTGTTGTTTGCGTTATATAGTGATTTAGTGGTGACATTCTTTCATCGACCCTAAGAGGTCATTTTGGTGTAAGGGTATCTCATTGCAGGAGACCCTAGGCTCTGGTTTGACTGATCCCCGCTCGCGAATATCCCTTTTGCTAAAGCTGAAGAGAGCTTACTTATGAGACAAAAATGGCTATAGGTATATCATCGATGCTAAGCTCATATTGCACCGTCGACTCAGGCTGCATAAGAAACCTTGACACCCTTTCTTGAGAAGTTTGCACGCCACCATAGCAGACACCACCTGCAAGTCAGGCCTCGATCCTATCCCATGGAAAAGTAATCTCCCTCTTTTTGGACTCTGTAATTTATTGTTTTCTTCTCGCAGTCCATAACTGTCTTATGTCTTTCAAGTCAATTCATTCCGAGGACAATCTTGAAATCATGCAGATCCAAAACAATCAAGTCTATGGGAAATTTTTCCTCTCCAATAATTATTACCGCTCGAGGAACAACTAGTTCACAGGTCATTATCTCGCCCGTAGGTAAACCTACTTGTATCCCTTTGGCCATTGGCTGGGTTTTCATATCATTCTTTACTAGGTATGATTTTGCAATAAAAGAATGAGTTGCTCCAGAATCAAAGAGCGTACAAACAAGTTGGGATAAAAGCTGAATATTACCAGTCACAGCTGCTCCTCCGTCCTGAGCTTCCTGCGGGTTCATCATGTAGACTCGTCCCAACGACTGTTTTCCCCTTGCATTCTGATTAACGGAGGGATTTGAAGACTGGGCCACAGACTGTCCTGAAGCAGAAGGTTATCCAGTACTAGCGTTTGGATTGCCCTTCACCTGTGGACAGTTAGATAGTTTATGTCCCAAGTCACCGCAACGGTAACATGCTCCAGAAGTGGTCCTACAATCTCTTGCGAAATGTCCAAGCTTTCCACAGCTCCGGCAGTTTACATTGCTTGCTGACCTGTTCTGGCTTCCACCTCCAGTGTTTCGACTCGTTTCTTGAGAAGCTTGTTGGTTACGGGGTGCCCTTGAAAAACTTCGCGTATTGCTACTCTGTTGTGAAGGTGCTCCCTTCTTCTGACCTGAGGTGTTACCAGAAGCCCTCGGGTTTGCTCCACTAGCTTGCATGTTCCATCCAGTTTTTCTCTTTTTGAAGCCCTGTCCCGAGTTATCATCTCGGTCGAGAATAGCACGTTCTAGCTTCACTGCTCCATCGTACATCCTCTGGTATGTCGCAAAGGCTTGAGGAGCCAAGCCAGTGCGTAGTCTATAGTTTAAACCATTAAGAAATTGCCTTTGCTTCTCAACATCTTAAGCATAGAATGGTGGTTGGTATCGCTGCAGATTCGAGAATTTGGAAGCATACTCCGGCACAGTCATGGTTCCTTGTTTCAAGTTGAGGAACTCACTTCTCTTTCCAGCTTGGAGGGACTCAGGGTAAAACCTTGCCCTAATTACGGCCTTGAAGTCTACCCAACCAAAACCTTCCTTTTGAGTCCTTTCCTCAGTAGTGGTCCACCAAGCATCAGCTTCCCCTTCAAGATAATACGACGCAAAGGTGATCCTTAAGTGGTCAGGGCATTGGGCTGTATCAAGTAACCTCTCGAAGCCTCTGAGCCACTCTTCAAGGTTTGCCGGGTTTCCTTCACCGCTGAAGCGCTTCGGGCGATAGGCATTTAGACGGCGGAGATACTTATCACCATCCGCTCCCTGATCTTTGGCTTCCTTTTGAGCTCTCTTTGATAACTCCCCTACTAATGCGTGGATCACATTTACCAAAGGCGCATCCAGAGCAGGTGCCTTAACAACAACAGCTGTTGCATTTTCTGGTACCTTTGCTGGCCCTATAGATCCAGCATGAGAATCTTGTTGTTCAACTTCTTCCCCATTTTCGATGGGTTGAGCATTCTGGTTTTGGACCACGTCCAATGCATTTTGCGGTGTGTTTCCACGACTGAAATAATATATTTATCCATATCAGGTATTTTTTTTTTCCTCTTCAGGTTCAGGAATATCTATCATGTCGGGCTCAGGGATACATATCATGTCGGACTCAGGAATATATATATATCACGTCATAAGCTAGGTATTAATCAAGCAATCAGAGTTCAAGCGATGGAATGACTTTTATAAATAACTAAGCAATCAACGGAAATAGTGCATAACCTTCAGGAATTCTAGTACGACCTTCACAACGGTCACTTATTATGCTAGCTATCTAAAAACCATATGCTAATCTTATCATGATGGTTTAACTCTAATAACAATGGCTGGCAGGAGAGTCCGGACATGTAGGGGAATATCCACAAGTTGGAGAATCACTTCCCCCTGCTTCATCCTCTGATTCGGAGCTTGACCAATGTATAGGCGACATCGGCCTCGATCGATCATATCCCAGAGGATGGTACTCTGGTTCAACCTTCTTCTTCGGTGGTGAGAGCGGTTCCGCCACAGGCACATCTTCGTTATCAGCAATGATGATCGGGTTCTTGCACGTCTCATCCACTGCCATGGTCTTCACCACGACATCCTCGTTCACGATCTTTTGCTTCTTGGTAGAGGGCTGTTCCACCTCCGAAGTTCGCTTCCCAAGAGCCGATAAAGCAACGTTTTCTTCAAGAATCTTATAAGCCAATAAGTCGAAACTCACAGTCCACCATCCTTGCTTGTAGTACGCTTGGTTGGGTTGATTTCCGACTACCAAGTCAGGATATAGCATCGTGTATTTTTGATAAAGCTTGTGCCTGGAAATTGGCTTAAGTAATAAGTTTGCTTCGAGAACGGGGTGCATAGGTAACCAATCCTCATCAGCCCACTCGTCTAAAACTCCTCTCAAATATCAAAAGTGCCTATTCAGGGGGCCTAATCCATCCCATTGGGGTAACCAATAATTGGGCTTCTTATGTAACCATTGGATCCTGGATCAAGAAATTCTGAGATCAGTTGCATGAGATCATAATTTAAAATCCTCGAAGTATAGATCAAAGAACAAATCGTCCATTACATCATCCCATGTAATGATCCTCCAAACACAAGTATCAAAAATCATCAAAGATGTAAATCAAATAAGATACCTCAATCATTTTATTAAATAATCCAGAATAACACACTGAAACCTAAACACTAACGAATAAAACATAAATTGAGCGTCGCTTATACTAACTTATTACAACCCTAAGTCATGGTAGTAGAACAATTATTTAAATTTGACTCCCAGCAAGCCTCTCATCCTGTACATATTTTCTGTAATTCTCCTCATGACTCCAAATCTCTTGACATATCTTCCTTCCATTAATCTTTCATTTTCCGTTCTCGAAATATTCTTCCTTATTAAGAGGGAATGCAGCATCGAGCGAGTATAGCAGGTTAGGAGATTCGAAGAATGCTCAATCATTTGTAGGTTGCTTGCTATTATTATGATCTCACTCACATCAGAGCTTTCTTCCTCATCACGACCTTTGTA
>JAOVYX010018583.1:0-19905 GCA_035668315.1 Drosera spatulata
TTTTAAAGATGGTTAAGTTCTCATCTTCTTGTGATTGTTCAAATGCATTATATGACTCGAAGTTTGGAGTTTCTATTAAAAATGATATAGATTTGAGTTCGTCAACTTGACTCTATAATTTATGCTTATGATACTCCCTTTCTTCTTCAAACATCATATTTTCTTCTTGAATAAGGTGTTGGTTATACGCAATGGTTTGAATCATTTCTTCCAAAGCCATAGAATTTGAATCTTGTGAGTTTGGTCTTGAGGATTGACAATTGAGATGGTCAAGAGAATGGTTTTATGAAAAGTTCAAAAAATTATCTGACATTGAAGAATTAAAAGCTTGATATCCCTCATGATGACTTTGATAATCTAACCATCCACCATTATAATAGTTATAATTAACATTATATCCATATTGTGGTTGTGATGGTTGTTAAAACATATTCATTTGAGTGAAATATTTATAAGATGACAAAGTTGGGCAAGTGTTAGTTTGATGTTTCATATTAAAATGATTCTCACATGGCCTATGATTCATATTATTGTTCATTTCTTCAATCATTTTAGCAATTTCATCTAATGTTTGAGAATAAAAATTATCGTAAGATTGATAATTCATCATATCATATGATTGATAGTTATGAGCCATAGTAAAAATCAATTTAAAATTGAATGTGAAGAATACTTGTGACAAATTGGATGAGGACCCGATAATCGCAGAGAATAACTTTATGCAAGACCAAAAATAGACTTTATTACTTCAAGGTCATCCTCTTTTAGTTTGGAAAAAGAAGTCATAATGGGGAGAGGTAAGGTGTGTGACATGGTAAGAGGTTTAAAGAAAGGAAGACGACAACTAAGAAAGGGCAGGTAAAGAAGAAGAGGAGAGATGAAAAATAAGTGAATATATATATATAAAGGAAGTGAAAAAACCTAGGATGAAGGGGGAGCGTCCATCTCGAACGGTGAAAAATAAATCAAGGCCTTGGATCTCCCCACGTGTCAAATCTCGAGCAACCCAAACGTTAAATCAAAGGATAATCAAGGGGATAAACTATCATCATTAAGAAAATAGTTCTGATGTCGGCTGCGTAGGTTCCCAAGGTGATAAAATCTCTTCCCAGATTCTCTGACTAGAGAAATATGGTTGGAAGTTATTTTTCGAAATTCAAAAGGTTTACTCAGAAAGGGAAAGAAAGAGAATTAGTCAACTATGATGAAACCGAGCCGAGCTAAAAGATGGGTTTCGCTAGAAAGAGCACACAGAAATAATGATGAAGGAGTTCCTCCCTAAGATAGAAACCGAATCGTTTTTCAGAGTTGGTTGACAAAGAAAAGGTGAGAAGGACAACCTTTATGGATTTCAAACGAAAAGCACAATCCTGAGTTACCAAGTCCGGGGATGGAAAACCACAATTTATCATGGACAAAGCAGAGTTAAGAAACAATTTGAAGACACAAATGAGAAGTTGATTCAAGATCGGAAGACTAGATCATGGCAACTCGGAAAATAAAACGAAGAGAGGAATAAATTTTAAGCTTTGACAAAAGTTACTCGGTAACAAACAGAACAAACTCCATAATCGATTTGAAGTAATTCAATGAAAGAAGCTCGGTGACATACTGATGATTGCAAAAATAATTAGCATGTTTATCTTTTAGTTATTATTATAAAGATATAAAAAAAGATACAATCATTAAAGATTTATGGGAAGTAACTATATAATTAAAGATATTTAAGGAAAAAAAATATTTTTTTTATGATGTTTCCCTAAAAAATTCTTTCCAAAGATAGAGCTATGATACTATCGTGTAAAATTTATAAATACGTTGCGTAATTAAGAAAGACCAGTATGTAGCTATACAGGCAACTATGGCATAGCAAAATAGGTTCTTTTTGAAGCTTCTTAGAATGTCTAAGAATTCTCTCTTTTTTATAGCGTTCTTAGACGTTATAAAAGTGATCCAAGACATCGACCCCTCAACTTCACAATCACATATTCATACGCAATATTATTGTTGTTGTTTCTAGATCGTCGATTTACGATTACACGATCTTATAATTGTTTTTGATACAAACAGATCTAATTAGGGGTATCTCATATAGTCTCATCTCTTCGTGCCTATCTTAAGAGGCCTCCTATCGTGAAAAGGTGTAGGAGCATCACAAATGATATCTTTATATACTAAACGAAAACCGAGACCGAAACATGTCATAGCGAGGCTACACTATTCAAAAACCTCCTCACAATCACCACCTCTTGCCAAATCAAGCGAATGCCCCTCTCCCTACATTTCAAACCCTTGCTTCTTGCCTCTCTCTTCTCCTCCCTCCAACCTCAAACCCTTCTTCACAAATCAACCCCTTTCATCACCATCACCATGAACAAGCCCTTAATCCCTTCATCATCATCATCATCATCTTCATCATCATCATCATCTTCATCATCATGGTCGTGTACAAGATGCACTTTCCTCAACCCAAATCCCCAATCCACAACCTGCCAAATCTGCCTCTACCCAAAACCCCCACCAAAATCCTTTTCCCCCTCTTCTTCATCAGCCCCTCAATCACCACCCAAATGGACCTGCAAGGCCTGCACTTTCCTCAACCCATACAACACCAAAACCTGCAAGATCTGCGAGACCAGGTGTTCTCTCTTCAACCATGAATTGGGTCTTGATGACCCAGTTGTGGAATCCGTTGGGTCTGTGTTTTGGCCGCTTCGCCGGTGCGGGAAAGGAGGGAGTGACCCAATTGATCAGGATGTTGTGGATGAGGAGATGGTGGAGTGTGTGGGTTTGGCTGTTGCTAAGAGGAAGGCTGTGGAGGTTGATGGGGCGGAAGGAATGGATGAGGGTTTTGGGTTTACGGGTGCGAAATCGTTGAAACGAGTGTCGGTTTCGGGTGAGTTGTTTGGGTATGTGCAAATTTGGTACTTTGATGTTAGGTTCCTGGCTTATGGGAATTTGTTCATGTTATGACTTGAGATTGATTGATTAATGGCTTCCATTTTTGCAATGCTCTAATATTGGGATTTGGGTATGGGTTCAACTCTTTAGAACTATTTGCCGAGCATCTCGGTCTAAGTGTTCGAGATTATCTCTGTGATTACTTATCTAGTGTTGAAAGTTCTCGGTCATAGCAAGAGAGGAAGGTTGGATGTCCAACTTCCTTCATGGTATGAAAGAATGTCGAGAATTGAACTGATGGCTTAATGTTCCGTGACGGGAGAGTGGTGTTGAGCTATTCATCTTATGCAAACAGACAATGAGACATCACTCTCTGAGTCAATGCCAACTCCCGTACAACTATAGCTTTGAGAAAGAGAGGGACTTGACATAACTGTTGAGTGATAGACTAGTTGGTACATAGTTTGATCGACTTGTTTTTTTTTTTTTTTTTTCCATGTTCTGCTAGACTAGAAAAGAGTCTTAGTTTTTTTTTTCCTAATGTGTCACATTTGTCTGAGTAAGGAATTATAGTTCTCTGATCCAAATCCATTTTAATTCAACATTATAACGAGATGATGATTACAGGATCATAATTTCATAAACAACACTTGCACTAATTAAGTTTTTCCACTAGAAAAACGTTGTTAGCTAAGCATAGGAGAAGAATTATATGATGAGAAATCAAAGCAGTTTTGCCACTAATGTGGGATTTGTCTTGTTTGGATAATCATCAAGTGCAAGGGCCATGCTTTGTCTTGTGCGGAACTTCCTTGTCTTACGCTTTGGTGTATCTAGTAGAGTGCTATGCAAGGCCGGGAGTAACATGTGTGTAAATATTGTGGGCTTTCTTCCTTGGTTTAGTGACATAGCTTGCATATACCCAAAGGAGTAGCATTAGGTCTTCGGAGATTGTTCTATCCTTTTTCCACAAAAGCTATTAGAGCAAATATTCATTGAACTTGAGGGATTTGTACTAGGAGCGTTTCGCTTCCATATCCCTCTTTTGTTGTGCTCTCGGTGATCGGTGTAGCTCTTTTGTACCTCGTTGATTAGTGGATTTTTTCGTTGTCGATGACCATCAGCGTTTTTTCCCGCAAGGGGTTTCACGTTAATCTATATGTTTTTTTATTTGTGCTATTTAATTCCGCGCATGGTGTTATATTGTTACCATTCTATTAACCCGCCTAGGTAATTAAAGTTATTTACTAACGACTTTGGAATCAACGAACTTACGGTTGTAACACAATATATCATTCTATGGGCGTAACACTACGACACCAAATTCTCTTCTCTAAACCTCGATATAGTTGAAGTGTTCAACATTGATTTGGTGTCACACCTAAGGTTGTTAAAACGATTACGAAATCGTTTATCGAGCCATTTAAACTGAAATCGATTAACCAATTAAATAAACTGTTTGGTTTTGGTTTTAGAAGTAAAACCTTATAATTATTCAGTTTGGATATGATTTTTAGTTGGTTAAGTGACAGTTAATCGATTAAAAATCGTTTCACCGATTGGGTTAAACTGATTAACTGTAACAGTTTAGTCGGATAATAACAACCGATCATCATTAACCAATTAACCGAATAATATGTACCAATTAACCAAATCAACCAAAAACATGTATAACCAACTATTATTTTTCCATAATGAATCATTTTATGTAATTATTCACTCGGTTTTAATCGATTAATTGTTTAAAAATCGATTGAGAATCATTTAGAAACCACCTGTTTAATTAACCGATTAACTATAACCAGTTAAGAAATCGATTAACTGTTTAACTGTAACCGTTTACATAACCGATTAATAAATGGTTACGGTTTTGAAAACCTTAACCGATTATTAATCGGTTCGGTTATGGTTTTGTCCATCATAACCAAAACCGACAAAAAATCAAACCGAATAACCGAAACTGTATCGATTAATATCCTTAGTCATACCTCAAATCCAAGGGGGTTTGGCCAGCACTTGAATTGTAATATTCTACTTTACAATCCATTTCAGCCTTTAAAAGATATACACATTATAATATATTCAAAATTGAAATTGTAATGTTTTTCAAATTGTACCACATTAACCTTAACATAAATGACTACTTAAAAGGAAATGCATGCAATAGGAGTCCTTTGAGGTCCGCTGTCAAAGTATCCATGACATCCAAACTAAACCTGTTGAAAAACAAACTGATAAAAGCTGTCAGTTATGAAGCTAAACGAGAAATCTGGCACACTGGGTGAATCAAGTGGCATATAAATCAAAAAAGGTATAGGTTTAACAAAAAAGGGATAAAGATTGCAAGGTTGGATTTCATGAAAAGACAACATAACACTGGGAGCATGAAAATAGTGAAACATTTGATACGTGTCAATTATCATGAATGCTCCCAAAACCCCAATAAAAAATTAACACAACGCTCAATGACTCACATAAAAATAATACGGAAGCGTCCGTTCACAAAATCTACGTTCAATCAAACTGAATGGTAATAATAATCTCCGGTGGTCATCTAAAATAACTCAAACGGTATGGATATCCACAATCAAACATACAGTTATACTTGACAATGGCTCCAACCTGTGTAATCCTATAAGCTGATCCCATATGACAAATGCCATCTGTTGAGACGTTTTGGAGTCAAACCTCGACGACGTTATTCCCTAGAAGACCAGAGTAACTCTTGAATTTAACCGACAAACAATGCCTTGAGTTGTTCCCGGCCGAAAAGTGACTCTAAACCAACACGAGTAAATAACGACGTGGGAACCAAACGCATCACACCAGACATAAAACTAAGCAGCATACATCATGAAAGACTCACAAAAGGCATGAATCATCAGAAACAAGAAAATCACAAAGCGAGAATGTAATACCCTCGACCCAAAAAACTACTCCCTCCGTTGCAAAAAAAAAAAAAAAAAAAACAACAACAATTTTCCTAATATGTCCGTCCCATAAGAATTGTAACCTTAACATAAAAGGAAATTTTTTGGTTAAATTTACTCAATTATTTTTACTATTCACTTTATATCACATCATCACACCCCACTATCATTTTTCTCACTCCTCTCTTACTCACACTCAAAAGGACAAAGGGGTCAATTACATCAAATTCAATCCAATTTTTTAATTATCTTATGTATTCAATTTGTTTCATTTAATTTGGGATGGAGGGAGTATAATATTCTATAATATCTACTTTTGAATCAATTATATTTATATTCATTGGAATTATGTTTTTTTATTTAATAAGATCATGACTTCTATTCAAAGTTGTTTTTTTTAGTACTCTCTCCGTCCCAATATACATGCAACAGTTTTGATGAGTTTCATTTTTCGTCTTAATGATACAACAAAATTTTGTCATTAGCCCTCGCTTACAGCACACGACTTAAACTACGTTAGTGTTTCACAATATTTTCGTGAAAATGGTGTTTGATCGTCCCTTTATCCGAATTAAAGTTCGCATCGGCGAATGTACATAGTCAAACTGTCGTATCTATTTTAGGACGGAGGGAGTAATATGTATTGTTATGATATTACTTATCTGTAAATAAAAAATGAACTTATTAAAAAAATGAAATTAAAAGATTTAAATTAAAAGTATCCTATTATGTTGGTCTTAAATTTTTCCTATATAAATACCTAGTTAGCATCTCCTAACCCTAAAATCTCCACATCAGTTTCTCCTCCCCATTATACCACACCGCCAAGATAAGAAAAGGAAAAGGAGAAGATAAAATCGAGATCTCATCCTTCGATCTATCTCTTAACATTCTACACGATGATCTCGTCGTTTCTATGATTTTGGTACATATTCTCATCCTCAAATCAATTCTTCAATGCACAATGATGAAATTAGGGTTTATTTAGGATTGAAAATTCTGATTTGGGGTCGAATAGATGATGGTTGTGATGATTAATGTATATATGGTTTAATTTTGGGAGAAAACCTATTATTTGAGGTTCTGTTACAACATCAGATAATGCTGTAACGTTTGAAAATCAATCAAAAAATATTTGGTTTGATTCTAGGTCTGGAATTCACATATGATGAAGTTTAGGACGTTTAGTTTATGAGAAAATTTACGATTTATCAATCGTGTCTTTGTACACGAAGCTATAGGCCGAGAAGCGATGAAAGGTTAATCTGTCTCTTGTACAAAATCCTTTGTCCTAAACGATTAAACTGCTTTTACTCACAAATGATCATATTGTGAGCCTTATGTGGTTAGAGAGATGTCTGAGTTTATTCTATTACAAAATTTACGAAATCAAATTTGGAGCTTTATGATATTCTCTTTGTTCCATAATAAGTACAACACTTGCCTTTTGAGATGTCCTACAAAAATTACAATATTACCCTATCTGAAAAGTTCTTATCTAAAAAAAAATAAATACAAAATCTGTCAAATTCACTCACAATACACCCATAGTTGTCAATGTGTCGCCTAGGCGTCTAGGTGCTCAAAATCTTGTTCGCCTTGCTCTCGTCTTGACTTTGATTAGGTAACGCCTTGGGACGCCTTGAAAGTAAGAGATTAAGGTTTTTATTTTTTTGTTTTTTTTAAAGCTTTGTTAAGAAAAAATAATAATATTAAAAGTAGAGAGGTAAGTAACATAAACTTCACCGTTATAAATTTAAAACATAAGATATGATTTTGTTTGAAAAAATGCCATAAGTTTTTTTTTTTTATAATTCAATATAATTTCAAAACATATTCGACGATTGTATTAACATATTTGATTAGATGTTTTCTTTTTAAAATGTCATAAGTCTTATCTTGTTTACATAGATAGTATTTATTTTTAAAATCATATGGCAATATTATTATATTATATATAAAACATTTCAACATATATAAATTATAAATTATACCACGTTTTCTTTTTATCTTTATCTTTCTCTGCCTTAGGATATTTCTCTGCCTTACGATCTCTCTTTTTCTCTGCCTTAGGATCTATCTGCGTATCCGCCTTAGGGATTTTCTCTTTATATGCCTTAGAAACCAAGGAAAATTCGGGGAAGAACCAAAGTTTCCGATCGAACTCACCTTTTATCTGCAATTGATGTATAAATTTGCGTAATTGGTTTGTATGGTCGTCTTATCGCCTTATGGACGACTAAGCGGGCGCTTAGTTGCCTAGGCGTTTCTAGATCCCTCGATTCGTCTTGTCACTTTGACGCCTTAATAAATATGATTACGCCCACTATCTCCTTTCACAACTGGTATAGTAAATCCCATTATCATGAAAAAAATATTCTTTTTTTCATCAAATTCCAAAAAAATCCAATACACAAATAAAATCCTGTGTCGGTCAATTTGTTACATTTATTATGGGATCGGTGGAGTATAAGTTATGAGTTTATTAGTGACGAGACATCAAACTATGCGAGCAATGTTAATGACATAAATTCGGTGATTAAATGCTATTAATTCAGGAAGAATCATGATGTAAATGTTAGTCCCTCTGTCTCATAATAAATGCAACTGATTGACTTGCATGAGAATTTATATGTGTTAATTTTTAAGTAAAGATTTTTTTTACCCTTGAAGGTTTGTGAGAGGAAAAAGAAAAAAAAAATAATGAGAAAAGAAATGATAGTGGGATGAGTTGATGTGATATGAAATAAAAAGTAAGGGCGTTATGATATTTTTGAAGAAAAAAAAATTCCAAATAAGGAAATTTTGTAATTTTTTCTGGGACAGAAGGAGTAGATGTTTAGAAAGATATACGAGTCTAGTTACTAATGATTTAAAGAAATTTTATTTTTGACTTTCCTGTAAAAAGTTATGATCATTTTATTGAGAAGGTGTCAAGTTGTCCTTATTGATTTGTAAAGGTATTTTAGTGATTTTTGTTTAGACAATCTTGATTTAGGGTGATCATAAATCCGTTCTTCGTGATTCTTTGTTAAGATTTCATAATGTTACATGTGAGAGTCTAGTACACTGACCCTTCTCTGGAAACCCGTTTGGTGACCTTCCTTCGTGTTACGATAGGGATCCGTCGAATCTGTTAAATTATATTTTTTATAAGTTCAATTTTTATTTACAGACAACTAATATCATAACAATATATTACTAAAAAATAACAACTTTGAATAGAAATCATGATCTTATTCAATCAAAAATATAATTCCAATGAATATAAATATAAAACAATTATGCATATTATTGATTCGAAAGTAAATATCATAGAATAATATAGATTGTTGGGTGAGGGGTGTTACGTTTGGTTTAATTCGATTGAGCACCTCCTGAAACTAGTATCAGTTGTCAATTTAGATGTGTATTAATTTGTACACTTGATCTTCGAATATGTACACTTGATAGCTTCAACAGCACATATTGATGCATTGTTCTTTGCTGGATTTCTTGCTTTTTCCCTCTGTTCCTCCTCTTGCTATGCTTGAGTTGCTTTGTCAATATATGTGTGATCATTTTCTGCTAGGTGCATGCGATGTCTCTGTTCCTGTTGTATTCCTTAGTACTTGCTGGGAAAATCATTTCGCTGGCTGTGGTTCTCTTATCAATGCCCATTTGATTTGTGACCTTTGATGGCGCACTAAACTGATAATGACCACCTTTGCTGTATTCCTTAGTACTTGCTGGGAAAATCATTTCGCTGGCTGTGGTTCTGTTATCAATGCCCACTCGATTTGAGACCTTTGATAGCACTAAACTGATAATGACCACCTTTGCATATCATTCTCATTTCTCATCATGTTGCGCATACTAGGCTCGACAAGGACAAGGAATGTTCTATGTATGCTGTAAGTTGAGAAATGGGCTCCTTGGAATGTAACGTGCTCAAGTTGATATCGCAGAAATTCCTGAAGCAAACAACAATGTGAGGAAGGCCAAGGAGAGTGTTGATGCGGACAACAACAGGTTAATGACAATCAAGATCCTCACTTACAATGTATGGTTTCGTGAAGACTTGGAGATTTATATGCGAATGCAGGCAATCGGTGACCTCATTCAGTTGCATTCTCCAGATGTTATTTGCATGCAGGTTGGTCTCATATTGTCTTAGCACTGGCTGTATGCTGAACTGAAGAACTGCTTGTTTTACCACTTACTCGCAAATCCTGTGCACAGGAAGTTACTGCTGATATATACGACATATTTCAATGTTCTAGCTGGTGGAAGAAGTATCAATGCTCGATTCTACCTGGAGAATTCATAGGAGGTTACTTTTGCATGCAGGTTAGTTGCCATCAGCATTGCCTATGATTATAAGTATGCATAGGTAGAGTAGGGCCACATTTATGCTCCTCTATTTTGTACGATCAAAAGCCTCATATATGAATCATCATATGCTCAGAAAGGCTTCATCTTTTACTAGGTTCAAATTCTAAATCCATGCAAGTCGAACTTGTTGATTTCTTTCTTTCTAATTCTTATTTGAATTATTCATAAAGGCTGGCGAGTTGCAACATCTATGTGTTTTTAGTGTAGTAATAGAAGTTTCATTGTTATCATATTGCTCCTGTTTTTTTTACCTTTATTAAAAAAAAAATGACCATTCTGTTTTTTTACCTTTATATATCTCTTATATGATCAATAAAGTGTTATGTCCATCTGAATGGGTACAAGCCTTATTTGCCGCCCGTAGATCAACCCACCTTGAAATCTAGCAAATCTTGTATCAATATATATTATTCTCGTGCCGCTTCTCTCATTAAGAATTGGTTTTAGAAGTGAAGGTCGTGTTTCTACATGGTATCAGAATGCAGATCCACAAATGTTGGACTGCCGCCACAAGTGTTGTACATCACCTATTCAAAGTGTCTACGTGTAGGCCAACTGCCGGAAATAGTGTCACACTTGTATGGAGAAACCCACAATGAGATTTAAATAATCTTGCATCTAATGTATATATAGTTCATGTGTCCTTCCTATTATTAATTGGCTTTATCATTGAAACCCATGTTTGCAGTCACCTAAGCTTTGTCATCCTTATCTATCCTTTCAGGATTATGCGTCATTACTGTCTTACATTCTTCTTATAAACGATTCAAATTAATATTATGTTTGTGATTGCAGCTTGCCAAACTCCCAGTAAAGTCCTTCAGCCGTAGACCATTTATCTACACCGGCATGGGCAGAGAGCTCTGCATAGCTGAACTTCAACTACCAAATGAAAAGCCGCTGGTGGTTGCTACTAGCCACCTTGAGAGCCCTTGTCCCGGACCTCCCACATGGGATCAGATGTTCAGCAAAGAGCGTGTAGCCCAAGCAAAAGAATCCATCAGCTTCCTCAACCGACACCAAAACGCGATATTCTGTGGAGACATGAACTGGGACGACAAGCTAGACGGCCCTTTCCCTTACCCAGATGGATGGGTCGATGCTTGGATCCATATGAGGCCCGGCGAGAGCGGTTTGACATATGATACCAAGTCAAACAAGATGCTCTCTGGCAACAGAACATTGCAGAAACGATTAGATCGGGTCATCTGCAGCCTAAGGGACTTTAAGATAAGCAGGATAGAGATGATCGGGACCGAGGAGATACCAGGACTGTCATACTTCAAAGAGAAGAAGACCAGGAAAGGTGTCGAGAAGGTGGAGCTTCCGGTTTTTCCTAGTGATCATTTTGGCGTACTGTTGACAATCACTGGAAAGTGAGCTAAGCTTTCTTCATTGGTGGGAAGTTCTGTTTTCTTGCCATGATGCCATCTTGCGGGCACCCTTTTTTGTATATGAATGAACCTGTCCGGGGGCTGTTGTGGCCATTTTTTGTAATATCATGGTCGAGTTTTTTGATGGAGATTATTGGAACGACTGTCGGGAAATGCAATTGTTATGGACCTTATGGCAGATAGATGGAGTTTGATTTTGTGTCGATTTGAAATGAAATGAGACAATTGACTGAAGAGCGGGCGCTCACAGCTCTGATAGCCGCAACCTATCCTGCATGGAATTTATCAATGCAGTGGTATCCCTGTAAGCTGCTTTTACACAGAGTTTAGGTGATCTAATGTTCATTCAACGAATTTTAAATGGTCATATTGATCTTTTGTTTCAAACTTATGGATGTAATGATCTTATGATTTAACCTTTTTATTAACCTAGTTGATAAGGTTTGTTGTTCTTGATTTTTATATGTTGATAGAACCAACTGCTAGAGACTTTCGTTCTGACAGTTTGAAATGACTAATCTTATTGGGAGTTTCTGTACGCATCATCGAACATGCTTCATTTTTTAGGATATCAAGAATTCAGGTATGAGAAGGAAAATATTAGCCACGATCACTTTTGTGCAATCGTCTCAGAATCTATATCTCTCAACTGTTGATTTTTAGTGGGATTTGCATGATTTACAAATAATTTCTTCAAATCAATGAATGGATGAGAAGAAAAATGCTTAAAAAGTTATTGTTGAAACAATCGTACATAACATTTCTATCACCTCATGTGAGAATGCGCAAGTGCAAAGCAATGCAGAATATACCTTCTTGTTGCCCTTTATCATCAGATGTTTGTAACTTCTATCTCTACGTGTTTGTCTCATGCAAATTTTCTATGCTTACATGAGAGACAAAAAACCAAAAACAAAAAAAAAAATAAAAAAAAAACAAAAAAACCAAAACCGTACCTTTTCTTTTTACTCCATGCTTTACCCTTTCATATCGTGAATTTATATACTCAACGGCTCGCTGCAGCAACAACTCGTTATATAGTTAAAGGGAAGAATTGTTTATTACAGAGCTAATTTTTCTTGACATCAAGCGAAAGTAGTTTATTGAATATGTCACGAATAAACTGCCCATATTGAAAGGTGCATAGCTTTGTTTTGACAAAAAAAACAATTCTTTTCCTTCAATTTAAACCAAAATTGTGCATTGGATATGATACAATCATGTTGCCGAAGCAGAAAGGTCTTTACAAGATAGCTTGGTTAAATGTGTTTCTCAAGAAAATTCATTTTCTATGTCATGTCGAGAAAAATTGTGATAGTAATAGCAAAACTATCATTGCTATGAAGGTAACAATAGCTGAAATTTATTTTCTTTATAAAAGATTATGGTTGGGTGAACAAAAAGTATCAAATGGAGAAAGTCATTAGAACGGATAAAACTACAAATGATCAATGCCTTATATATTCCAATGCCATCCATTATTACAAAAATCATTAAGATACATGTATGAGATTATTACTAATTTTTTGATAGATTTGATTTCTCAGTATCATACTGAAAAAGTGCCACATTGAAGTCACGATATCACATCCTGTCTCTCTTAAACTGATTAGTGTTTGACCGCGGATAACCTCGCTATTGACCAAATAAATCATATCGAGTATAGCCAACTATAATTGACATCTCTTAATATAGCTTTTGGCTTAGTTTAATCGGTGAATCAGTTAAAAACCAATCAACCATTAAACATAATCATTGGATTAAGTGGTTGACTATAACAAACATAAAACCGATGAACCATTTAACCGTAACCGTTTACAAAACTAATATAGGCCCATTTGATGAGCCAGATAAATAGAGCCCAAGTGATCGCTAACTAGTGATCGTTAATTCACTATAGCTGATCACTCGCTATGTTGAAGTTTTACGTTTTAATATTTTTCGATTTACTAATCACATGTTCTTAAAAAAACATTATAGCTTGTGATTACATTGTTTTGTACGTACCCTTTTTTCAAAATCAGGCACAACGATTAGCTAACAACGATTTTGTTACATTCATTACGATTTGAACTTTAATTAGCAGTCACAAAAAAATCTCAAATCAACAAGACCATCATCAATATTATAGTGAAGTTTTCTTTTGATACATTTGGTTGACCCCTCTTAATCTTGTTTTAAACCAACACATGAAAAACCTTTCAGCAAGTTCATAATTTGAATTAACAAGTGTTTCATTTTTTCTTAATTGTGGATGCAAATTCCCATAAAACATAACTGATCCCTAAACATGCCCAAGCTTGCTCACTAAGTGACAGCATATAGAACACTATCCCTTCACCAAGTATTTATTCCCTTCTTGTCTTTTGTTACTACACTCATAGCTTTGATCTCCATTCCTCCTCTTCCATTTCTTTGCCGGAGCTAGCGAAACGAAAATGCTGAGGAATTCCCCTTCTAAATCTCCTTCATCGTCGGTTGATGATGGCGATTTTGTTCCTAGACAAGTGTCCTCAAAGTCAAGGCTCCGAAAAGCCAATAAGAATGTCCGGTCATACGTTAGATCTAAGGTTCCCCGACTTAGGTGGAGCGACGATCTTCATCATCGCTTCGTTGTTGCTGTTGAAAGGCTCGGCGGAGAAGAATGTAAGATAACACTTTCAGCTCTAAGTAAGACCAAAAGGGGGAAACGAAAATCTAAGATATGATCACAAGATGTCCTATTAATCAGCTTTTGCATTGATAAATAATTTGCTGATGCATTGAATAAGCGTGATTTTTCCTCGCTTAGCTACATGTTGATTGTTTTTATTTTTTGTAGGTGCTACCCCAAAGATGATTTTAAATGCCATGGGAGTGAAGGAGATTAGTATATCTCATGTCAAGAGTCATCTTCAGGTATCTTAATTTTTACTTAAACTAAACTAGTGCTTATTAGTAGTACCTGTGTTCTTTATTTTCTTAATGGTGATTTTGTTGACATTGTTTCCTGAGGCAGATGTATAGAAGCATGAAGCAAGAGCAAGCATTAAGAGGTACACAAATTCTCTTCTGATGATTAATTTGATAACTATCAAGGTTATATTTAGGGAATGAAAATGCTCTCCGTTCATTGTGAAATTTTAGGAAAAATCATGCTGAGTGAGTTGATAGGTATAAATTAGATGCTGCAGCGGAATTTATCGTAGCCATTAGTTTACAAGCTCGTTCTGATGGTTTTTAGATTGAGGTCAATCTACATACAGGAGAAATCTACAGGAATGTTGGCAGTTTCATTGAGGGATCTTATAGAATGTAGTTAGCTTAATTAGGATAATGATCTTCTAACTTACTAAGCTAAGTCAAGTGATCTGTCTTGAATCCAATCAAAAAAAGCTCAATTTGCTGAATTGAGTGATGCATATGAACTAATCAATCCATATCTATTTCATTCACGCAGCATCAACTCTGTCAGACGTTACGCATTCTGAAAAGACACTTCGATTTTCAATAAAATTGACAAAAACGAATTTAAGAGTTGTCTCACAAATTAATTCCTTCCATAAAAATTCCTTGATTCCCATATGCATGTTGTTCAATCCACAATATTCATGATTGAACATATAGCATCTCCTAACAACAGTTAATGATATAGATATTGCTATCACTCTACTTGATTTTCTGCATAAAGAAACTGTAGAAACGGAGACATGTAAAATGTATTTGAGAAAAGGAATGTTATTTTTTCCCCAAAGTAATATTCTGAATATGGAGTTACACGAGTTGGCTAGTAGCATGGGGTACATGTGATTCTTTTCTTCACTGAAGAATAAAAAAAGGAATACTATGCCTTATTAAAAAAATAGAAAAAAAAGAGTACTACGATGAGTCCGACAAAATTTGTCAGAGATCAGCATGCAAAACTAGCAATTCCCCCGTGTGTTCCATCGACATGTTTGCAAATTCAGGTTCTTTTTTCTCCATTAACATTCAGCTCCATGGCCAGCCACGTTTTTCCTATGTCAGATACATACAACGAATCAATTCATTAGTATTAGTATGTTATTATGTTATTGATACATCGACCATTAACCAAGCTGTTTTTTATTTCGATAATTGATCAGAAACCATTAAGTTATCAACTTAGCTTTGTTTATGGGTCGTGGCTGTTACAACGGCAGCTACAGCTAGTATTGTTACACACTACGTTCCAAAATAAATGAAACTTTTGATTATTTTTTTCACTATTTAACACGTATTTTAAAACGTTTCATTTTTTTTTTCTAATGACATAGCAAAATCACTGGCCTAGACTTTGAGTACATAACTTAAAATGTTATTAGTGTTTCACGATTATTTTTCAAAATTTGATATTTAATCGTCATTTGATGAGAATCAAACTTGACATCGGTAAATATAATGTTTGGGATTAAGGTATCACAGTAGCTATCTCGGTGATGATACCAAACTATATATTACTCCAAGAGCATCGAGTACCTTTTTTTTTTTCCTATTAGTAGCTAGGACTGTAAATGAGCCAAACCAAGTCGAGTTGGACATGCTTTGGGCTCCACTCATTTCAGTAAATACTAGGCTCGAGCTTGGATTCAAGTTTGATTCGAGCCCAATTGAGTCGAGGTCATCGAGCTTGTTTCATAAATGTTGAAGCTTGGGCTTCGCTTGGCTCGATTTATTTATTCACTCGAGCGTAATTGAGTCGAGTCAATCCGTACACAATATTATTAGATTCAACGTAGCATTCACTATTAAACTCATTGCAAAGAAATCCAAACCAATAAGACATAATAGAAAATTAAAAATTATATAATATAAAACTTAAATGAGTTATTACATAACACTAAGATGCGCACAACATAAAACAGTGCCAAGAGCATAACATAACAACACCGCAAAACATAACAACGAGGAAATTAGATTCATATCTACGTGGAAAAAAAAAAAAAAGAAGAAGTCCCTTAGTAGAAAGCCCTAAAAACAGTTTTTATATAACCAGGAAATAATGTAAAATCCTAAATCTATGTTATTTATATAAATGACAACGAGCCTTAAATATTTATATATTTACAAAAATTTAATACGAGCCCTAAACAAGTGCATAAACAAGTCGAATTATGAGTTTTTAAATGAACCAACTCCTGACCCTATCAAGACGAGTCATAGTAGGTTTGGACTTGGCTCATTTAACTATACGAGCCTATAATTTAGCTCAAATTTGGCTCATTTTCTTAATAAATAATACTCGAATCAAATTTTTATCAAGTCGAGTCAAACAGATTGATAAACTGGTTGAGCTCACTTATAGCCCTAACAGTAGCATACATGTGCATACTACTTGAATTTGATGCATCATCAATATTTGTTCATCAGAAGCACTAGAGGAAGCAAATAAGAACGGGACAGTGGATGTCAATGCACCAGAGCTCAGCCGAGCCTTAGGGCCGGAAGCCCGTCCAGTTAGTCGCCGCCAGCACAGACTCCGTAAGCTGAAGGAGTTCTGTCGCAGGAACCACATTGCACCACCCTCTATAAGCACTACTGATCAGCAGCCGGATAATGGCCGTCGTGGCTTGGATGAGCTGATGGTGAACGAAGAGAAATCTGCTGCTGTTCTTGTCCCAGAGGATGAGGTGAAAAGGCCTCATTCCATTTTTCTATTCAAAGACCTTATGAGGGGCTGCTCTGCTCAGGTAAGTTCACTTTCTGGTATCTTCTACTACTCCCTCCATCACGAATTATTTACACCACTCTGACTAAACACGACAATCTATGGGAGTGTTGATGGTTTCATTTACGAAAATGTCCACCTTCCATTTTTCTGAGATTTGAAAGTCTGGGGTTGGGTGCCGATAGTACAAAATTTGTTGAGGACGTTTAAGCACCTACCCACGATTAACCTCTTAGGCAGCAAATGTCACAAAAATAGGTGAAAAGGAAATAAGGAAGATGAACCACGTTAATCATTCTCTCATCTTGAATCCACATCCAAAAAGGAAAAAAAGTCGCCACCAATTAAGGAAGAGAAACACATTCGCCACCTGCTCTGTTTTCGTTGCCCCTCATAGGAACTAGGGTACGATGTAGAGCTTTGATCTCAACTCTGTCCCAATCCAAGAAAGACACAATTTCACCAATGAAGAAAAAGTACTCATCTATGCCACCATCGATGCCACCATTACGTAGTATTTGATTTGTATTTTTGTATATATTTATGTTATTTCAGGGGTTAGAGAGAAATCGAATCTATGATCTTAACGTTTCATATATAAAATTATTAAATATCGGATATTTCAATTCAAAATCAATTATCAATAAATACAATGATCTAGGTACTATTTATATAGGTGTTATATTTTCGTCTTATCGATGTTGGTAAACTATTTTCAACAAAAACGAACCAAATTATCATCTATAACTTGCAACCCTTTATTATTGAATTTTAGGAACCCAATGGGCAAAGGGATATGTTGACTAGTTCAAGAAATCAACATGGTGCTGAAGAGGGTGGCTCTCGCCGTGTCTCATCATTCTCTCAATCGGTATCCGCTCAACCAAATCAAAGCCCCAAGAATCCCGTGGTATCTAAGGGCATGAAGCGAACTGCAGAACTGAGCTTACAGATCTGAATTGAACTCGATGTAACCATCGGCCATTGAACTCATCGTGTTGGAACTACAATTCATCCCTGAACTCATCGTGTTTGTCGACATCAATCTTAATCTTTTTGTGTCAATAAAGCTTCACTGTCTAATGTTAGTTCTGACATCTATCTATCTCAAGTCGTTACGACTCTTCTGTTGGTTTTGGATAATTGGATCGCACAAATGTTTTCTCCAGGAAAGAGAAAAATCATTTTGTTAAAAGTGTGATTGTAGCGTGGAATGAGTTATTCTAATTCGTCTTGACTATTTGGTTAACAGAGTTATAGTGGAACACCCAATTTCAAAACGATGATTGAGAGTAACGAATAGATTGCAAATGTGGATGTGTAAATAGACTTGACACAAGTTCTATAATTCTCAGGATCTTATTATGCAGCCTTTTTTTTTTCTTGTTTTTTTGGGTTAGACTAGTATGCACCAATTTTACCGTAAACTTATGGAACTAGTATCATTACAAAAATCCTCGGTACAGGCGACTAACTTTTTTAGTCGCCAAATGAGGAAATTTAGTCGCAAAACAAAAAGGGCGACTAAATAGCGACTACAAACCCTCGTCGCAAAATCCTTCCTCGCTAACTGAAATTAGCGACTAACAATTACTTTAGTCGCTAAGTTTGACGACTAACAAAGGATTTTTAGTTGTCAAATTTGACGACTAAAGAACAATTTAGTCGTCAAATTTGACGACTAACGGAAGCATTTAGTCGTCAAATTTGACGACTAAGAATTCATTTCGTCGTCATTTTGACTTGGCTTAATAAAACAAGTTTTGCGACCATTCATATGTTTAGTTGCCATTTTCGCGAGTAAACAGATATATTGGTCGCTAAATTAGCGACTAATTATGTAAAATTGGTCTCCAAATTTAGTGACTAAAAAAATTTTAGTCGTCAATTCTGTATGTCAAATCGCCTAATGCACTGTTTTTTGACGTTTTACCCTGCTTTTATAGACATCCAACCGGAACAGATAAGAGGTATTAAATCTAACACATTTTCATTGTCGAGTCCGATATCCAAACATTACAAACACTAATAATGTCTCAAATCCAAATCAAAAAATTACCAAGTGCTTGAAGTACGTAAAACATAGCTCAACCGTGTAATACAAACTTCTCTAAAGTTTCATACCAATGTCATCGGCTACGACTGTGAAGGAGGCTGTATCTCTGACCGGGTAAAAGGATTGCAACTCATACTCGGAGTTAGGTTGACCATCATTTCCCGTACCATTCTTTTCAACTCTTCCATCTCCCTCAAGTTGCTTTCAAGTTTTGTCTCCATCTGTTTTTTTTTTTTGTCTCCTCCAACTCCTTCGCGTGTGTAGCTCGATCAGCTTCGGCCCTTTTGTTCGTTTCCTCCAATAACCGTGCCTGCATCTCTATTCGCTCCTTCAGATCTGTAACAGCTCTGGACTGTGTACTGGATACGGAGCTGCTTTTCCCTCTGATTGCTTTCTTATAAAACAGTTGGGTTGCAGATCCCAGTCCCAATACAGTCCCGCTAGGCAAGAAACCGCCAGTTGCTTCAAGGAACAACTCTGTCTCCGATGGTGGACTCCACTCACTCTTCTGTGATCCCTCACCATCCTCTTACAATGTCCTTAACTCTTGAAACTTATCCTGTAATTTTGCAAACAACAAACGCA
>JAOVYX010018584.1:0-19903 GCA_035668315.1 Drosera spatulata
TGTGGAATTGGAAAAGTTTTTGAATTCTCATGATAAGTTTGAGCAACATGATTCTAAGTCAGAAATGTCAAAAATCTGTGAGCATGAATCCATGTTCGTTTTGGATGTTCCCATTAATGAATTTGAAACTGATCATTCTCACTCAAATGATTCATTCTCTGAAAATCTTTTTATTTTCGATGTTTTTCATGATCATAAGGATGATTTTGAGTGGTCATGCTTTATTTTATTTCCTTATGTATCAAAATATTTTCGCAATCTTATTTGGACGTGCTTGATTGTTGTTTTTGAGAAAATGAGATTTTTGAGAAATTTCAAGCGTAAGAAGAAGAGAGTTTTATCTTAGCTTTCGCAGCATTTCAAATAACCTTCAAGGGCCGGGCTGCAGGCTCTAAACCAAGCGCTTCTTGGGAAGCAACCCATGTTTAAGTTTCTTATGAAGTTCGAATTTATTTCAATTTATTTCTGACGACCATAAAAATCTTAAACTGATACTGACGTTAAACTCTGCTAGTCGATGATGTGAGTCGTTTAAAATTGACTTCGAAAGTGGAAATAAATGGCTAAAAGGCACTTTAAACCGTTCCTGAAGGAAATAAGAAGAAAAATTTGTCCAGGCTAAACAAAACAGTGTCGCGGGCACGACGTAAAGAGTCACGGGCACGACTGAAGATGTCGCGGGCGTGACGGGTCCTGTTGCCGCCGCGACAAAGCTCTGCCCGAAGATAAAAAAAACTGAAGCCTCATTTTTCAATTCTCCTTCACTCTCGCGGCCGTGCTCTACACCATTTTCCTCACATTTCATCCTTCAAATTCATCAATTAATTCATGCGATCAAGTATTCCAAACATTCGCATCGACGAGGGGAATTTGTTGAGTATACGCACGCATCCTGAAACATCTCAGATTCCGCAAAGTTCGTGGTTTTTGTTTGAGAAAACCTAGGTCTGAATACGCGTTTTCAACTCCAAATTAAACAATCTTCTATTCTAAATTCATCTACGCATCGTGTAGAATATGAATTCATAGTTAGATTATTGAATTACATCCTGAATTTGAAAGAATTCAGGTTCATTTGGCTAGGGTTTTTGTCATAATGCCTCGTACAAAAAATTCGGCATTTTGATCGGACCCAAGCACATCAGCTGCAACTGAGCGCATCCTAGTCCCATATCCACATGATTCCATATTCATTCCTGAAGAGTATGTGGATCGTCATGGAGTGGTCTCTCGTAGAGCTATTCGTCAGACTAGATTTCTTCATGCAGGTGAATTATCCACACCTGGTCTTTGAAATGAGCTTATACATGCTTGACTCAGTAGGGGTGGAACCACACATTTCTAACTGGGTGGCCCACGTATTCATCCCTAGTCCATGAGGTTCTTAGCATGTGGACTAGCACCGTTGGTCAGGCTCCAGCTGGCGATCCTGATGAGGAGTACATCTCATTCCAGCTGGGGAATGAGATGAGGCGCCTAGGTCTGAGTGAACTCTGGAGGATTTATCATTTTTGATCGGGAGGCTATCGGGATTACGAGAGGGGATATGTGCCTCATTTGCAGGATCTCTGGCAAGAATTGACATCGACTGGGGGATACAACCCCCACAACAGTAAGAGTTCTGCACTTAGGAACCCCATTCTACGCATTCTGCATTGGTTCCTAGCCTATACATTACTGGCTACCAAGAGTAGCCACGGAGCTATTTCGAAGAAGGAGCTTGGCATTTTCTTTGTACTACTGCACAACCTGGTATTTCCACAGTACTATCCGTACCTTAGTATCAGATATATGATGGTGGAGAAGATTGAGGCGGTAGCTACAAACATTGTTAGAGCATCGATTCTCGTTGGTGGGTTACCAACTCCCCTAGCTGCGCATTTTGGGTATGACTTGACGGCTGTTCCAGCCCTTACTGGGCCGACTAGAGGACCATTTAGGATCGACAGCCTGATGAGGATTAGTATGATTTCTGTTGACTGTGGTATGTACTATTTTACCGCGAGAGCTGGTGAGGAGCCTCTGCGACTTCCACTGCCTTTTTTTCTCTCCGATTATCTGATCGGAGTAATTGGGGCTTTCCACTAGCTGCAGTAGAGGATGATCAGGATTCTGAGGGTCATTCAACTATGGGTGAGCCTCAGAAGCGTCAGTCACCTCATTCACATCAGTCTCATTCCCATCATTCTACACCAGCTACTCATGCACCGATCTCTATACCTGAGCAGACACCTCCTGTGGATTGATATACTGCCTATTATTCTCTACGGAAAGAGGTAGCTGATCTATGAGCTGATGTCACGTCTATGCGGTCTCAAGTGACATCACGCTTGGACGCTATTCAGCAGACTTTCCATTATCTTGATAGCAGATTTCCACCACCTACTCCTATTTGATTTTCCTTAGCTAGTCAATCTAGTTTTATGAGTCTGTAGTTTTATTTAGACTGCACTTTAGTTTAGCTTTGGGGAGGTTGGTTATTCCTAGACATTTCAGTTAAGTTTTTATTTTGAGTCCGTTGTACTTCTTTCTTTTCAAAGATGTATGAATCTTTATGTTTTATGCATCTTCATTCTATTTTTATGCAACTTAGTTCCCTTTATGTAAAATTGAACCTAATTAATGACTTCATTTCCATTCGATCCTCACGTTTCATTCATTCATTACTATTTATGCTTCTATGTATGTTCTAGTGTTTTCTCTCTTTACATTTTGTGTGTGAGAGAGAGTGGAGAGGGACTGATTTTTACGATCAAGTTGTGTTTTGTCAGATTTCGAACACTAACTTGCCAAATGAAAGAGAAATACACATAGTAAGTGTTGATAGATTGATCGAGGACATTGATGAGCCGATTGTTGACACAAACAACCCAATGCTGGCTCCTATACCTTGCAGCTTCAATATCTTAAAGAGTCACATAACTGAGCTTCAAGACAATCAAAAGTTGATAATGAAGATGCTCCAAGAGATGAAGCTTGCACAGGAGTCCATAGCAGGTGAAGTCAATCATATTCGTACGATCCTAGAGTTTCAAAGCGGAATGGATGGCATGATTAGAGATATATGGAACTGGTTCAGAAACTTTGGCAGTTTCTCGTATCCACCTTAGCTAACAAGTATTTCTATTGTCCTCTGCGCTTTACTTTTATTTTTACATTGAGGACAATATAATGCTTTAACTTGGGGGAATTTTTAGGGACGAGGAGTTGTTTATTTAGAGTCTTTATAAGAGTTATTTTCAAAAAAAAAAAAAAAAACACAAACAACAACAACACTAAAAAAAAAACTTGTTTTTAAAATCTATGGCTTGAGCAAAGTAAGATGATAATTTATGCCATAACAAATACTACACTAGTACATGTAGTTGAATATTGTCTCTAAGGAAGTTCTAAATCTTTGCTAATATCATTCAAGTACATTCCTATGAAATGACCTTTTTCATGTGTAGATAGCGCTTAAGATACTGTAGCAAGATACTAGATTTGAACTGTAGCAAGATACTTAGAAATAAAAGAAAACCTTCATGCTCCCTTTTTATGCCATCTTTTCATTTATCCACCGCTTATAAAAGAGCATGGAGTGGTTTTTAAAAAAAATTTGAAGAAAATTTTGAACTCTTTTGTTTATTAAACATCCGTTTTTCCATGGTAAGCCTCACGCTATTTTTGGTTACTGGAGAATGTTCTAGACCTACTCAGAATAAAAAAAAAGAAAAAAATTTGCAAAGCAATGTTATATGGTGCTTTGTCCCTTACCTTGGTAACCAAAATTACCATCCACGGATAAAATAGGGGACACAGTCTTTGATAATATAGCTTGGAAAAAAAAAGATACATATCCAGTAGGAAATCTAGACCTCCTTTGAGACCTTGGTGGCTTGGGGAATGATCTTATATAAGGAAGTAACGGGTGAAAAAGAAAAAAATTTGATTTGGGTTTTCAAAATGTTTTGTTTTGCTACAACTCGAGAATCTGCTTGGTGTGAACGATTATGAAAGGGAATGATTTGAGGAATAGTTAGATGTGATGTGAATAGAGATTAAGGATGACTTTTGATTAATATTCTTTCGACATGCGTTTAGTGTTGATTTTAGGCAATCTGATTACTTTGATGCTCGAGCTATAGAATTTTTGATTTTTACTAGTTTTTCTTCATTTCGTATTTCTTTCTTTGTTTTGAGTCTAGACTTTGCTTAGAGACAAGCAAAGGTTTAGCTTAGGGGAATTTGATGTGTATGAAAACACACATCATTTCTTTATTCTAAATGTTTGTTTTATTTCTTTTGTATTGTCTAAATTACATTTTTAGCGTCTTTTTGTCTTGGAATGTTGGTATTGCTGTGCTTTCATGTTTTTGGCAGATTGGCGTGAAGTTTGGAGCAAAAATGAAGAAGGACGAAGAAAATGGCAAGTCATGAACTCAAAAAGCTGCATTTCACATTTCATCGTTGTTTCACGTGCTTCGAGAGTTTATACGGGAATGTTTCACATCATTCAGCTAGATTAGCATGTTTAAATGTGGTGTATACGTTTTTAGAATTTTTGGACGTTGTTTAGTATTTTTTTAGTTTTGGTTTTAAGGTTTACTGCACATCTGTCGCTGGCACGACCACTGTGTCGCGGGCAAGAACAGCTTGTCGCGGGCACCACGGTTATATTTCAGCAATTTCCAGGTTTTAACCTGTTCTGGGCACGACAGGCATGGTCGCGACCGCGATGTGTCTCCAGATGCAAAATAATGAGTTTCAATCGTCGAGTCGATCTAGTTGCAATCCCTCGCCAATAAATACGTCTCCTAGGGTTATTCTAAGTAGAGAATAGAAGGGGAAATGCTCAGGACGGCAGAGGCAATCAAGGGGACGAGAGACACAAAGAAGGACGAGCCTTGGAGGGATTTTGGAAGAATTTTGATCCGCAACACATAGGATTTCGTTTTACATTAGTTTGGAACGCTACGTGCGCTGTAAAACCGTCGTTCTCAGTTATTCAATCTCTGCAGAATGATTGTTTATATTGCTTTGTTTAATTACATGCTTTATTTGACGCTTATGTGTGAGTAGTTCATTAGTAGGGATGTGTTGATTAGTTTTGATGACCTTAGATCATGAGATGTTGATTATATGACATAAACCAGAGATGTTTGCTAATGAAATGATCCATGTAACCTATTAGAATTATCATATAACATGTGTTTGTTAGATTGATCACCTAATATACATAGGTTAAAGCTATAAATCGCGCTAAGTGGTTTTGTTTAGTAGCTAATTGATATAATATGATTTAAGCTAATTGTCATATACAATCAATGGTTTCATATGCATGTAACATGATTAGTTTAAGCTAATTGCTATGATTGTTATGAATGTTAGTTCCAAGTTATGATTCGACTCTTGTGTTTAAATCATGTTTGAGCTAATTGAAATGATTTAGATCTCTTGACTTAGTTTAACTATCCGAGCTAATTGGAAGTTAGAAGTTACGGAACGTAGTGAGTTAAGCCAGAATTCATTACAGACATTTCATGTTAATCATTACATCTAAAAATTCAGGAACATCCATGATTGATCTAGGTGACTCGAAATGACTCAAGCATCGTCCCTACATTTTCTCCAAACTAAAGAAAACTCCTCTGTATCTCATATCTATCTTAGTTTCTGTTCTAGCTAGTTATTTTAGTTTTAAGTAGTTTCTTACAATAAACACCCCCCCCCCCCAAACCTTAATTTTCATGTTAGTAATAGTTCTTTATCGTGACTAAAGGAAGATAAATAATATTGCGACCGTCCTTGTGGGTTCGACCTTACTTCCACTACTGCATTAATTGTATATTCTTAGAGTGAAAGTGAATGCATATAAATTCTAATTTGACGTGCCTACGACAGCACGCATCACTTCTGCACAGTCTTCGCAAATGGATCGACCTTTAAAGGTTGTGTAGTAGAGACCTCACTAGTCTACATCCTGGTTGCAGACGTCTCACCCTTCTGCAAGACTTTGTCAGAGACATCCTTTGTCTCTTTGATGCTGGCTGCATACGAGTTTGACTCATGTAAGTGAACCTTTTCACTGAGCGAACTCTTGTATCCAAGCCAAGACCTATCCCATGGATGTTGTCCTGTGATCCAGAGACTTACCATTCCATGCATCCACTTGGGCTTGGAGCTCAGCATTTTTGTTGCTGAGTGAGTCCACCATCTCAGTGAGAAGTTTAACCTTCTCCTATGATTCATTGAGTTTTTTGTCTACCACAATTAATTGACTTCCTAGGTCGTTTATTTCTTGATAGGCAAGATTATAATTCTCTTTGAGATTTACAATCAACTCGATGTTTTCTTTATTCTTCCTTGTGAGAGCAATAAAGCTTTCTATGGTCTCTTAAAGAGCCTCTTTTAGTTCCTCGGGTGAGGCATCAGAGTAAGAGTGGTCAAATGCCTTCTTGCTGTCATCAGACTTGACCATGAGGCACAATTGAGCATTGAAGATTGTTTCTTCATCATTTGAATCTATGTCACTCGAAGTCTTTATAGCATAGGCTCTTGCCTTCTCTTTTTGTTGAAGGTTTCTTTTGTATCCTTCTTCTTCTTGTGTACAGACGACTCCTGTAGCGGTCATATGCACTGTACAGCAAAGTGCCCAGGTTTTCCACGGTTGTAGCAGATATCTCTGTCCGCTTTCTTTGTTTTGCTGGCACTTAGTTTCTTCAGGTTTTTCTTCTTGAGGAGCTTTTTGATTTTTTCTCCCATGAGTGCAAGCTCTTCAGTCCTAATTTCATCGCTTGCAGAGGAGGCTCTGTGACTCTCCTCGTCTGACATGGACTTTAGGATATTCTCTTCTGCTTTGAATGCCAATGTCTTCTTTCTGGCTTCATCAATCTGCCTCTTGTGCTCCACATCCAGATTGTGGGTGTCCTGTAAGCCATAGAGTTGTGGCAATGAAATCGTGACAAGGTCTCTCGATTCTCTGATGACAGTTGTTTTGGTCCACCAAACCTCTCCGAGAGATCTCATAAACTTAAGATTCACCTCCTTGTTATTGAAGGTTTTGCTTAAAGTTTTGAGATTATTGATGAGAACATTGAATCGTTCATAAAAGCATGTAAGATTCTCATACTGCTGCATGAGGACATCCTTCTTGTTTTCTCCGATTTCGTTCATGCCCTTATTCCACAGCAATAGAGCAGGAAGGTTGCTCTCCACTGTTTGGACAGTTTGATAGCTTAGGAGAAGCCATGGTTGAATCTTCACAAGAATAAACAGTTAGCTACTTCTTTGCAAACTATTAAAAATGTGACCTTTTGTTTCCAATAACTGTTAAGTCTTGAAAGATAGGCTCTGATACCAATTGGAAGTCCCAAAAATAACCTAGAGGGAGGGGGTGCTGAAGGATGACGAATCTAGATCTTGCAGCGCTCTGCTGCAGTTGTTGTTCTTTATTTGTAGACTAGTGAACCTTCTTCAGAAATCCTAAATCTTCAATTCAGATCGTGCACAGAATGGGGTTCTGGAGAGCGGAACTCTTGCTGTTGTGGGGGTTGTATCCCCCAGTCGATGTCAACTCTTGCCATAGATCCTGCAAATGAGGCATATATCCCCTCTCGTTATCCCTGTAGCCCCCAGTCAAAAATAATAAATCGTACAAAGCTCACTCAGACCTAGGTGCCTCATCTCAGCCCCCAGCTGGAATGAGACGTACTCCTCAGCTGGATCGTCCGCTGGAGCCTGACCAACGGTACTAGTCCACGTACTTAGAACCTCATGGACTAGGGATGGATACGTAGGCCATCTAGTCAGAAATGCGCTGTTCCACCCCAACTGTGTCACAGCATGTAGAAGCTCATTCCAAAGACCGAGTGTGGATAATTCACCAGCATGAAGAAATCTAGTCTGGCGAATAGCTCTACGAGAGACCACTCCATGACGATCCACATACTCTTCAGGAATGAATATGGAATCATGTTGATATGGGACTATGACTCGCTCAGCTGCAGCTGACGTGCTCGCGTCCGATCAAAATGTCAGATTCTTAGTACGAGGCATTGTGGACAGAATCCCTAGGCAAATGAACATGAATTCTGTTAAATTCAGGATATAATTCAACAATCCAACTATGAATTCATATTCTACACAATGCGTAGATCAATTTAGAATATAAGATTGTTGAATTTGGAGTTGAAAACGCGTATTCATACCAAGGTTTTCTCAAACAAAAACCACGAATTTTGCGGAATCTGAGACTTTTCAGGATGCGTGCGTACTATCAATGAATTCCCCTCGTCGATGCGAACGTGTGGAATGCTTGATTGAACGAATGGATTGATGAATTTAAAGGATGATTTTGTGCGGATATGGGACTAGGATGCGCTCAGCTGCAGCTGAAGTGCTCTCGCCCAATTGAAATGCTGGATTTTTAGTACCACGCATTTTGGACCGAAACCCTAGGCAAATGGACATGAATTCTGTTAAACTCACGATGTAATTCAACAATCCAACTATGAATTCATACTCTACACAATACGTAGATCAATTTAGAATACAAGATTGTTGAATTTGGAGTTGAAATCGCGGATTCATACCTAGGTTTCTTCAAAGAAAAACCTCGAATTTTGAAGAATCTGAGACGTTTCAGGGTGTGTGCGTACTATCAACAGATTTTCCTCGTCGATACGAACATGTGGAATACTGGATCGCACGAATTAATTGACGAATTTGCAGGATGAAATGTGAGAAAAATGGTTTGGCGCGGCCGCGACTGGGTGAAGTTTTAGAATAGAGGTGTGTAATGTCTATATTTACTGATTATATATCATAAATAATAGAGGTCTTCATGGACAATTTTTTCAGTCTATGGAAATTCTTTTGACTGTTTCCTGATAAATCTAGAAAAGGTTCTGAAAAGATGTGTAGAAATAAACCTCATTCTAAACTACGAAAAATGCCATTTTATGGTGGAAAGAGGTTTAGTTTTGGGACACGTTGTCTCCGCGAAGGGATTAGAAGTAGAAAAGGCCAAAGTTGAAGTTATCAAATCTCTACTTTTTCCCTCAAGTGTTCGAGAAATACGTGCATTCCTTGGACACGCATGTTTCTACGGGCGGTTTATTAAAGATTTTTTCAAGATTGCTGATTCCCTGAATAAACTGCTGAAGAAAGATACTGAATTTACATTCACTGAGGAATATAAAGAAGCTTTCACGATACTCAAAGAAAAATTGATTTCAACTCCTATTATTTAACCTCCAAATTGGAATTATCCGTTTGAAATCATGTGTGATGCGAGTGACAGAGCCGTAGGTGCTGTTCTTAAACAGTAAGTGGATAAGGTTCCACATGTAATTTATTATGCATCAAAAACCCTTGATGAAGCTCAAGTCAATTACACGACTACTGAAAAAGAACTTTATTCAATTATTTTTGCCCTTGAAAAATTCCATTCCTATTTAATAGGGGCTAAAGTAATTGTGTTCTTTGACCATGCTGTATTAAAGTATCTTCTGAAGAAGAAGTAATCAAAACCGAGATTATTGAGATGGATTCTTCTCCGTCAGGAATTTGATATTGAGATCAAAGACAAGAAGGATGTAGAAAATCATGTAGCCGATCACTTATAAAGGATAGTGAATCAGGATGAGTCAATAAGAATATCAGAATCATTTCTTGATGAGAATTTATATCATCTTCACGGTTATGTACCTTGGTATGCTGACCTTGTAAATTTTGTGGTGATCGGAAAATTATCGAGTGACCTTCCAAGGCATCAAAAAGAGAAGATTAAAAGTGATGCAAAGTAGTAATCATGGGAAGATCCGATTCTGCTTAAATTTTGTGCAAATGATGTGATAAGAAGATGCATTCCTGATCCCGAGACTAAGTCAGTGCTGAAGCGCTGTCACTCCTATGATTACGAAGGTCATTTTGGAGTGAGACGAACAGCTCACAAGATTTTGTGTTGTGGATTTTTTTGGCCCTCTTTAAACAAAGATGTCTATGAATATGTGAAGAGTTATGAACAATGTCAAAAGGCTGGTAATATATCTAAGAGAGATGAAATGCCTCAAAAATAGGTGATGTCATGTGAAAATTTTGATATTTGGGATATTGACTTTATGGGACCATTTTCAAACTCTAAAGATCATTCATATATGTTGCTAGTAGTTGATTATGTCTCGAAACGGGTAGAGGCCATACTCACACGAATTGACAATGCTAAGGTGGTGGTCGAGTTTGTTAGAAAATTTTTTTTAACACATTTAGCATACCTAGAGTCGTGATAAGCGACCGGGGAACCCACTTTTGTAATAAGGTTATGGAGGCCCTATTTAAGAAATATCATGTTACTCACAAGATCTCAACAGCCTATCATCAGCAAATGAGCGGACAAGCTAAAGTGTTCAATCGTGAAATCAAGAGAATTCTGGAGAAAATTGTCAATCCGAAGAGGAAGGATTGAAGTGATAAGCTTAATGACGCTCTTTGGGCATAGCGTATTGCATACATGACTCCAATTGCAATGTCTCCGTACAGAATGGTGTATGGTAAAGCATGTCACTCGCCAGTGGAAATTGAACATAAGGCATGGTGAGCAATTAAAGAGCTCAATTTGAAACACGAAAACTGTGTGAATATGAGAGAGAACCAAATCTCGGAACTAGACGAGATTCGTCGTGATGCATATGAAAAAGCTGTTTTATACAAAGAAACTTTCACGAAAAAGCTTTAAGGAAAGAGATAAAGTTTTACTTTATAATTCTCGCTTAAGGTTATTTCCCAGGAAATTGAAATCAAGTTGGGAAGGACCGTTCATTGTCAGAAAGGTCTATAATCATGGAGCGGTAGAAATTCAAAGCGAAGAAACGTTGAAGATTTTTAAAGTTAACGGTCACCTATTGAAATGTTACTTCGAACTTCAAGATTCGACATGGTTTGATGAAATTCCCTTGGAAAGGGTGAACTGCATTTCAAAGAAATAATTTAACGTCATGGTTGTCGACCCAACGACGTTAAACAAAGGCGCTTCTTGGGAGGCAACCCATGTTTATGTTTCTTTTGAAGTTCATGTTTATTTCAATTTATTTCTGACGACCATAAAAATCTTAAAATGATACAGGGCGCTAAACTCTGCTAATCAGTAATGTAAGTCATTTGAAAATTGCCTTGGGAAGGAGAAAAGGATGACTAAAAGGCATTTAAGGTCATTCTTTAGATAAACTGAAGGAAAAAAATCGTCCAGGCTGAAAATACATGGTCGCGAGTGCAACTGAAGGGGTCACGGGAGCGACAGGACCCAGTCGCGGCCGTGATGAAGCTAAACGTTGATATAAGCAGCCTGCAGCCTCATTTTTCATTTCTCATTCAACCCCGGCCACGCCCTCTCCATTTTTCCTCACATATCATCTTCTCAAATACTCAATCAACTCGTGCAATCAAGTACTCCACACATTCGCATCGATGAGGGGAATCCGTTGATTGTATGCACGTAACTTGAAACGTCTCGGATTGTGCATTATTTGAGGTTTTTCGTTGAGAAAACCTTGGCATGAATACGCAATTTTAACTCCAAACTCAACAATCTTGTAGTCTAAATTGATCTACTCATTGTGTAGAATATGAATTCATAGCTGGATTGTTGAATTACACAATGAATTTGACGAAATTCATGTGAATTGGTGTAGGAATTTCATACAAAACGCCTCATTCCAAACATCCATCGTTTAGATCCGGCGAGAGCACTTCCGCCGTAGCTGAACGAGTATGAGGATCGTCATGGAGTGATTTTTCGCAGTGCTATCCACCAGACCAGATTTCTCCTTTCTGGTGAGTTAGCCACAATCAGCTTATGGACTGAGATCCTACATGCTGTTGCACAGCTGGGTTGGGATCACACTTTCCTGACTCGATGCCCTACGTATCTATCCCTTGTCCGCGAGATTCGGAGTACTTGTACGAGCACTGTTGGCCAGGCTCCAGCTGATGATCCGATTGAGGAGTACGTCTCGTTCCAGCTGGGGAACGAGATGCGGTGCCTGAACTTGACAGAGCTCTGTCGTATCTATCATCTACGACCGGGAGGCTACTGGGAGTACGAGAGAGGCTATGTGCCACACTTGCAAGCACTATGGCAAGAGCTGACATCGACTGGGGGTTACAACCCCCACAGTAGTTAGAGTTTCACTCTCAGGAACCCAATTCTGCGTATTCTACACTGGTTTCTTGCTTACCCAATGCTGGCTACCAAGAATAGCCAAGGGGCTGTTCCACAGAAGGAGCTAGGTATCTTCTTTGTGCTGCTGCATACCCTTGTGTCTCCACAGCAGTATCCGTTTCTTAGTACCGGATACTTGCTGGTGGAGAAGATAGAGGCGGTCGTTGCAGACAGTCCTAGGGCTCTGGTTCTTATTGGTGGGTTACTTACCACTAGCTACGCATTTTGGCTATGACATGACATCTGTTCCATCCCTTTCTGAGCCGACTCGTGGACCCTTTGGTATTGACAGTTTGATGAGGATTGGGATGATATCTGTTAACCGGGGTATCTATTATCTTACAGCGAGAGTTAGTGAGGAGCCTCTGCGCCATGGGTGAGCCTCAGCAGCATTAGTCACCCCATTCACATTAGTCTCATTCTCATCATTTTCCTCCCGCTGTACGTGAGCAGATCTCTACCCCACCTATAGGCTGGTACACTTCTTATAAGTCTCTACATCGAGAGGTTTCAGATCTACGCGCTGATGTGACTACATGCTTGGATGCTATGCAGCAAAGACAGGAAGACTTTCAGCGTCGAATCTTCGATTATTTAGACAGTAGATTTCCACCACCGCCTCCCCCTATATGATTTTCCTTAGTTAGTCTAGTTTTATGAGTCTGTATTTTTATTGAGACTGTACTTTGTTTTAGCTTAGGGGAGGTTGGTCATTCCTCGACATTTCATTTATGTTTCTGTTTTGAGTTAGTTGTACTTTTACTTTTCAGAGATGTATGGATCTTTATGTTTTATGCATTCTCGTTCTTTTTTTTATTAACTTAGTTCCCTTAATGTCCGTAATATATGTTTAAACCAACAAAAGTAATGAATTTATTTCCATGTGCTCATACCTTTTATTCCTTCATTACTTCATTATGCTTTAACGTATGTTTTCTATTGCCTTCTCTCTTTCATATGTACATTATGTGTGTGTGTGAGAGTGAGAGGGACTAATTTTTACTATCAAGTTGTGTTTTGTCAGATGTCGAATACTAACTTGCCAAGTGAAAGAGAAATCAGAGTAGTAAGTATAGATAGATGGATCGAGGACATAGATGAGCAGATTGTTTACACAAACAGCCCCATGATGGCTCCTACACCTTGCAGTTTCAACATCTTGAAGGGTAACATAACTGAGTTTCAAGAAAACCAAAAGCTGATGATGGAAATGCTCCAAGAGATGAAGCTCACACAGGCGTCCATAGCAGGTGAAGTCAACCATATTTGTACGATCCTTGAGTTTTAGAGTGGGATGGATGGCATGATTCACGATATATGGAACTAGTTCAGAAACTTTGTTTGTTTACCGGGTGCACCTTAACTAACAGGTATTCTTTTGTCCTTTGCACTTTACTTTTACTTTTACATTGAGGACAATGTCATGCTTTAACTTAAGGAATTTTTTAAGGTTGATGATTTATTTATTTAGAGTCTTTATTAGAGTTACAAAAATTTTGAAAATAAAAAAAATGAAGAAATTTTTTTTTTTTTTTTTTTAAATCTATGGCTTGAGCAAAGTAAAATGATGATTTATGCCATAACAAATGTTACACTAATACATGTAGTTTGAATATTGTCTCTAAGAAAATTCTGAATCTTTGCTAACATCATTCTAGTACATTCCTATGAGATGACCTTTTTCATGTGTAAATAGCACTTAAGTGGTGACTTGAACCGTAGCTAGACACTTAAAGAGAAAAAAAAAACCTTCATGATCCCTTTTATGCCATCTTTTCAATTATCCACCACTTATAGGGAAGCATGGAGTGGTTTTTGAAGAAATTTTTGAATTTTTGTTTATTAAACACTCGTTTTTCCATGGTAACCCTCATGCTATTTTTGGTTACTGAAGAATGCTCTAAACCTACTCAGAATGAAAGAAAAAAAAGAAGATAAAAAAAATAAAAATTGCAAAGCAATATTTTAAGGTGCTTTGTCCCTTACCTCGGTAGTCAAAATTACCATCTACGGATAAAAGAAGGGGACATGATCTTTGATAATATGAGCTTAGATTGAAAAAAGAAAAGATACGTATCCAGTAAGAAATTTAGACCTCTTTTGAGACCTTGGTGACTTTGGGAATGATCCTATATAAGGGAGTAACGGGGTGAAAAAAAACAAAGAATTTTGATTTGAGTTTTCAAAGTGTTTTGTTTTGCTACAACTCGCGAATCTGCTTGGTCTAATGGACCATGAGAGGGAATGATTTGAGGGATAGCTAGATGTGATGTGTATAGAGATAAAGGGTGACTTTGTGATGAATATTCCTTCAACATATGTTTTGTGTTGTTAATTTTAGGCAATCTGTTTACTTTGATGCTCGAGCTATAGAATTTTTGAGTCTTGTTGATTTTTCTTCGTTTCACATTTCTTTCTCTGTTTTGAGTCTAGACTTTACCTAGGGACAAGCAAAGGTTTAGCTTAGGGGAATTTGATGTGTGCATAAACACACATCGTTTCTTTATTCTAAATGTTTGTTTTATTCCTCTTGTATTGTCTATTTTATGTTTTTAGCGTTTTTTTTCTTGGAATATTGGTACTATTGCGTTTTTATGTTTTTGGCAGATTGGTGTGAAGTTTAGAACAAAAAACAACAAAAATGAAGACGGATGAAGAAAATGGCAAGTCATGAGCTCAAAAAGATAGAAATTCGGGATTCATTGTCGTTTCACGTGCTTCGAGAGTTAATACAGCAACGTTTTACATTGATAAGTTGGATTAGCATGTTTAGATGTGTTGTATAGGTTTCTAGAATTTTTGGACATCGTTTAGTATTTTTTGTATTAGTTATAAGGTTTACAGCACTGTCGCGGGCATGGTCGCGGGCAGCCCTGAGGTTGCGGGCGCGACGCCCTGACGTCCCGGACGCGACGGATGAATTCAGCCAAATCCATGTTTTCTAAGCTGTCGTAGGCATGACAAGCATAGTCGCGACTGTGATGTTGTCCCTGATGCAAAACACCTGTTTTCAGCGGTCGGATCGATATGGTCTCGACCTATGCCTATAAGTATGTGCCCTAGAGTTCTTCTAATCAAATACAGAGGAGAAAAAGTTGAGGAACGACGGAGACGATCAAGGGAGACGAGACGCAAAGAGGAGAAGCCTTGGAGGGAATTTCAAGGAGTTTTGATCCGCTAACGCCTTGCATAGCATAGGACATTAGTTTGGAATGCATTGTGCGCTGTAAAGCCTTCGTTCTCAGTTATTCAATCTCAGCAGAATATTTGTTTTGATTGCTATGTTTCATTCCATGCTTAGTTTGATGCTTATGTGTGAGTAGTTCATTAGTTGGATGTGTTGATAAGTTTTGATGACCTTAAATCATGAGATGTTGAGCATATGATTGAAACCAGAGATATTTGATGATGAAAATGTTGCGTGAAATCTGTTACAATTATCATATAACATGTGTTTATTAGATTGATTACCTAATATACATAGTTTGAAGCTATAAATCGCGCTGAATGGTTTTAGTTAGTAGCTAATTGATATAATATGATTTAAGCTAATCGTCATATACAATCAATTATTTCATATGCATGTAACATGACTAGTTTAAGCTAATTGCTATGATTGTTATGAATGTTAGTTCCATGTTATGATTCTACTCTTTTGATTAAGTCATGTTTGAGCTAATTGAAATGATTTAGATCTATTGAGTTAATTTAACTATCCGAGCTAATTTGAAGTTAGAAGCTAAGAAACGTATTGAGTTAAGTCAAAATTCATTATAGCCATTCCATGTTAATCATTACATCTAAAATTCAGAAACATCCATGATTGATCTAGGTGAGTCAAAATAATTCAACCATCGTCCCTACATTTCTCCCAACTTAAGTAAACCACTCTACATTCTCGCTCTATTTTATCTTCTTTTGATTAGTTAGTTTGGTTTTATTTTATTCCTTTTAAACAGTTTAAACACACCCCCCACATTTTATATTTAATATTACCCCTTTTCTTAGGATAGAAATTATTTTAAGTTCTATTTAGCTCAACATTTGCCATTCCCTGTGGGATCGACCCCTGCTTCCATATCCACATTAGTATTTTTAGTGGGGTTAAAAAAACTTTGCGCGTTTTACGTCGAACGTGGAAGTCGTCATAATTATAACCTGAGCTGGCTTCGAATCAGTTACCACCTCAAAGAGAAGTCGATTTCTCTATTAAAGTAGCCCCTAGCATTGCACCAATATCAAAGGTACCATATAGGATGGCCCGCTCTGAACTAAAGAAGTTGAAGAGTCAAGTAGAAGATTTATTTGAGAAAGGATATATTCGGTCCAGTATTTCGTCTTGGGGAGCGCTTGTACTGTTTGTAAAAAAGAAGGATGGGACTATTAGACTTTGTATTGATTATCAGAAACTCGACAAGGTGACTATCAAGAACAAATATCCCTTACCTAGGATTGATGATTTGTTCGATCAACTTCAAGGTGCCAATGTTTTCTCAAAGATCAACCTTCTCTCGGGATATCATCAACTCCGTATTAAGCTCGAAGACATCCCTGAGACAACTTTTAGAACCCGATATGAGCACTGTGAGTTTGTCGTGATGCCCTTCTGGCTCACTAATTCTCCAGCTGTCTTTATGGATCTTATGAATCGGGTTTTCAAGCCTTACCTTGATCATTAGTTTGTCAAAGTCTTTATTGATGATATTCTTGTATACGCTAAGACAAAGGAGGAGCATGTGGGACATCTGAGAATTATGCTGGGGACCCTGAGGGAGAACAAACCTCGCTAGATAAGGTGTTGTTTCTAGGGCATTAATCTTGACCCGCAGAAGATAGAGGCGATACTAAGTGGCCCAAGCCTAAAAATATAGTTGATATTCACAGTTTTCTTGGGCTACGAGGTTACTACCGTACGTTCGTAGAAGGATTCTCCAAGATTGCCTTACCGGTTATGAACCTGATAGGGAAATCCACAAGGTTTGAGTGGGCTGATCACTTCAAACAGGTGTTTCAAGAATTAAAGAATCGCCTTATAACTACACCAATCTTAGAGCTACCCTCAGGGCAAGAAGGACTTGAGATTTACAATGATACATCAAATCATGGCTTAGGATGTGTTTTAATGCACCACGATAAGGTGATAGCATATGTCTCACGACAACTGAAAGGGGTTGGCGGTCGTTGTCTTCGCTTTGAAGATATAAAGGCATTATCTGTATAGGGCTTCTTGTAAGGTTTTTACTGATCATAAGAGCCTCAAGTACATCTTTACTCAGAAAAAATTGAACATGAGATAGAGACGGTGGTTGTAGTTTCTAAAGGACTATGAGATTGATATACAATATCATTCTGGTAGGTCAATATTATAACTGATGCATTAAGCCAAAGAAGCGGGTGTCCAAACGCTATCCTTACAATTCCAAAAGAAATCCTACAAGATTTCCAAAAGTTGAAAATCACTATCACTGGGGCAGGAAAGTGTGGTAGCTTGATGGCCCTGGAGATTAAATCGTCACTGGCGGACAAAATTAGAAAAGCACAAAAGATTAGCCCTAAGATGAAACGAATCCGTCAGAAGCTCGTCGAAGGTAATGTTAAAGGATTCAGAGTTTCAAAAGATGGCTCCTTAAGGTTTCAAAGACGGCTATGTGTAGCCGACTTGAATGGGATTAGATGAAAGAAAATGGAGGAAGCTCATAAAACTCCCTATTTGGTGCATCCTAGTGAAAACAAGATGTACAACGATCTAAAGAAGAGTTTCTGGTGTAATAATATGAAAAAAGATATAACAGAGTTTGGCGAAAGAAGCCTGACGTGTCCGCGGATCAAGACTGAGCATCAACGACCCTGGGGAATTTTGCAGCAATTGAAAATTCTAGTGTGGAAATGGGACTCGATCGCGATGGATTTTTTAGGAGGGTTATCGACCTCACCTCACGAGATGAATACCATATGGGTGATAATGGACCGTCTAACCAAGACGACACATTTCCTCACCGTGAAGAACACCTGGAGCTTAGAGCGGCTTGCTCAAGAGTACATCAAGGAAATTATTAGATTTCATGGCGTTCCAAATTCCATTGTATCAGATCAGGACTAGCGATTTCTGTCAAAATTTTGAAAATGGTTGCAGGAAGCATTGGGAACAAGGCTCGATTATAGCTTTCCACCAAACGACAGACAAAAAAATAGAGCGTACTATACAAATGCTGGAAGACATGTTTAGAGGATGCGTGACGGAATTTCAAGGGAGTTATGAGCGATACTTACCACTGATTAAATTTTTCTACATGGACAGTTATCAGGCGAGTATCGGGATAACACCTTAAAAGGCATTGTATGGTCGTAAATGTCATTCCCCATTGTGTTGGAGTGACAAATTAGGAAACAAGTTAAGGGGACTAGAGCTGATCCAAGAAATGTCGAAAAAAGTCAGATTGATTCAATCAAGAATGAAAATCGCTCAAAGCCACTAGAAAAGTTATGCCGATGTCAGAAGAAGGCCCCTAGAGTTCCCTTTAGGAGATCATGTGTTTCTGAAGGTTTCACCAACCAAGGGCGTAGTCAGACTTTGCTTATAAAGTAGATGGGTTCTTGCTTATTTCCTTCCACCCTGAGTGGAACCACCGCAACGGCGTCGTCTGAGACGACAAGATAGACAAGCAACTCTTTCTCGACTTTCGACTTCGTCAGCAGTGGCATTTTCCCAAGATAACATTTGAGTTCTTTGAAGCCTTTTTGAACACTCGGGGTCCATTTCAGACTGGAGATGGCTTCTCTTAGCGCTTTGAAGAATGACAGGGTCATTTTTGAGTCACGGGAGAGGAATCTCCCAAGTGCTGGTTGGCATTCCTTTAGCTTCTGAATTGTCTAGGATGGCTAGAACCTTTGTCGGGTTGGCCTCAATGCCCCTGCTAGTGATCATGTATCCAAGGAACTTTCCGGACTCCACACCGAAGGTGCACTTTACAGGGTTAAGTCGCATGTTATAGCCTTTGAGGACCTTGAATGTTTTCTCCAAGTCGGCAGTATAGGTTGCTGACTGATGTGTATGAAATCACAAATCATTTCGTTATTCTAAACGTTTGTTTTTATTCCCTTTAAATTGTCTAAATTGCATTTTAAGTGTCTTTAGGCCTTGGAATGTTGGTACTGCTGTATGTTATGATTTTATGGCAGATTGGCATGGAAAATTGAAGCAAAAAGATGAAGAATCGCAAGATGGAAATTCAGGAACTCGAAGAACAGCATTTCACGCTCTTCGAGGAGGCTTTTTAACAAATTTCTGTTACGATTAGCTAGATTTAGGTGTATAGAAGCTATGTATAAGTTTAGGGAATTTTTGAAGGTCGTTTGCTCTTTTTCGTTGCAATTTTATGATGGCAGATCAGCACAGGCACGGGCACGCCTCTTTCAGTCGTGGGCGCGCCTCCCTTCAGAACAGGCACGGGCGCGCCTCCCTTCAGAACAGGCGCGGGCGCGCCAACTTACCGGCGCGGGCGCGACGGGGTGTTTTGCAGCATTTTGGTTTTTTGACCATCCGATCGATCTTGTTTCGTTCCTAAGCCTATTTAAACCCTCCATAGGGTTGAAAACAGAAGATTTCGTCAGAGAAACATAAGGAGGCGGCAGAGAAGAGGGAGGAGAAGAAAGGCGACGCAAAGAAGGGTTTTTAGGAGAGGAATCATCGCATCTTCATCCCGT
>JAOVYX010018585.1:0-19901 GCA_035668315.1 Drosera spatulata
TGCTTGATGTAAATTTTGAAGCATGCAGCCATACTTTTGTAACTAGATGTTAGGTTGGCTGCATTGCAAATGATAGGCTATGGTCCTTGCTGATCCATCCCTATGAATTGTAATACGGAACTCTTTTTTAATTAATTCAACGGTCGGTACATCCATCTGATAGACTTTGAATCCTTGGTATGTAGCATAGGTAAGGAACATTCTTATTGCTTCCAGTCTTGCAACAGGGGCAAAGGTTTCATCAAAGTCAATCCCTTCTTTCTATGAGTAACCTTTTGCCACTAGCCTGGCTTTGTTTCTGATGACTATTCCGTTTTCATTAGTCTTGTTTCTAAACATCCACTTGCACTGAACAACTGGATAATTTTTCGGTGTAGGTACTAGATACCATACTTCATTTCTTTGAAATTCATTTTGCTCTTCCTGAATGGCATCAATCCAGTTTGGATCATTTAGAGCTTCATTAACTATTTTTGGCTCCATTTTTTATATGAAGCATGCAGTCAGGCATTCTTTAGTTGTTGTTCTTCTAGTCTGCATTGGTGCATTCTTGTCTCCAATGATGTCATCTTGTGTGTATGCCTTGATCCATCTCCTTTTATCTTGATCAATGGTGATGTACTCCAGTTGTTGTTGTGTTGTGGGCTGTTCTTGCTCTACAACAACACTGTTCTCTTCTGTGTCTGCAAATAGTTCATCCTTCACTGCACATCGAAGCTCTTATCTGTGTCATGTTCATCATCTATGCACGCACATTCCTCATCAAAGACATTAGCAGTACGGATGGATATTTTAGATTCATCAAAGGGAGCATGAACTGACTCTTCAATTATTTGTAATCTCTTGTTTTACACTCTGAAGGCTTTAGTAGTTGTGGAATATCCTAGAAATGTTCCTTCATCTGTCTTTGGGTCAAATTTTTCTGCATGGTGTTTGTCATTGTTATGAATATAGCATTTGCATCCAAAAGCATGAAAGTATTTGACACTTGGTGTCTTTCCTTTCCATAATTCACAAGGAGTCCTTTTATGCAGCTTATGTATAAGACACCTGTTTTGAACATAACATGCAGTGTTTACTGCTTCAGTCCTGAAGCTTTTGGGTAAATCTGCATCAGCAAGCATTATTCTGGCTGCTTCTATGAGTGTCCTATTTTTCCTTTCTCCTACACCATTTTGCTGAGGTGTTCTAGGTGCTGAGAAGTTATGTTTAATACCATGATTATCACAATAATTATCAACTCCTGTTTGATCAAATTCAGTACCATAATCACTCCTAATTGTGACTACCTCAGTACCCTTTTCATTTTGTACTTGTCTTAGAAATCTAGTCAGCAGACTGTCGGTTTCATTCTTTTTATGCAAAAATATTACCCACGTATATCCTGAGTAGTCATCTACTATAACTAGAGTATACTTCTTTCTATTTAAGCTCTCTACTTCTATTAGACCAAAAAGATCCATGTGCAGTAGTTCAATGATTATAACTGTTTTTGATGAATTCATTGATTTGAAGTTTGCTCTAGTCTGCTTGCCTTTTTCACATGACTTACACAGCTTATCTTTCTTGAACTTGATTTGAGGAAGCCCTCTTACCAAGTTTTCTGAGGACAACTTAGCTATGGTTTTGAAATTTAGGTGAGCTAATCTCTTGTGCCATAACCAGTTTATGGTTAAAAACATGTAATTTATGCTGATTGAGATTAATTGAAGTGTACTGCATAATTGTTTTGTTTTCTAGTTCCTATCAGTTTGACTTCATTAGTGATTTTATCTTTTACTTGACAAGAATCATGAGTAAAAGAAACATCATAATTCTTGTCACATAATTGACTGATGGGTAGCAAGCTATGTTCTAATCCTTTAACATAAACCACATCTCTAAAGATTAGGGAACCTATACCAAGGGTTCCATGACCTTTAGTTTTACCTGCCTTGTCTCCTCCAAAGATGACTAGTGGTCCTTCTTCTTTCCTGTAGTCTTTTAATATGCTTTTGTTCCCAGTCATGTGTTCTGAGCATTCACTGTCTAAGTACCATGTTCCATCCTGTTGTTCCTGCAATAAAGGGTTGAAGCCTCGTACATGGTACCCACAAGTATGGGTCTTTACTTGTTAGTTTTGGGCACCCACACTTGAATAATTTTCTTGTGTGAGGTCCAACATTTGAATGATTTGTGACCAGATTTGCTACATATATAGCAGCAGATTCTTGTTCTTATTGCTCTAGGTGGTCTGCTAGTGTTTTTCCATTCCCTCTGCTGCATTCTGCATGTATAGACGGGCTTCTGATATGGTCTTTTCCATACAGTATTGGAAGTATTATTCCATACTGAGTAATTTGGTGCATACTGAGGCCTATGTGACCTCTTGTTGACCTTTATCTTATGACTCCAAGCTGTATGCACTTGTGGTGTTTTGCACCAGGTTGTGCTGATGTTTTGCTTAAGGAATTAATCCTTTTGGGTTGAGCAGCAGAGACTTTACTGCTTTGCTTTCCTTGTTCAGGAGAGGTTTCGCCATTCTGTAAAATTTTTACAGAGGTCTGTTTTACCTCTTTCTTACTGGTTGTAGTGTCATTATCTGCTTTTGAATGCATAGTACCACTCATCAAACTTTTGTACCCTACTCCTGATCGATCACATGAGGATTGACCCATGTTTAGCATTTTTTGCAATTCCAGGGTCTTTCCATTCTATGTATCTACTTGAGCTTGCAGCTCAGCATTTCTTTTTGTGAGTGTTTTCATTACTGCATTGAGAAGTTTTATCTTCTCATCTGATTCTTTCAACTCATTTTGGGCTACTAACAGGTCATTTGACTTATTGTCGATCTCTTTATATGCCATATTGTAATTCTTTCTGAGATTTACAATCAATTTGAGATTGTCTTTATTTTCCCTTGAAAGGGCAATAAAGTTCTCAGACGTTTCTTAGAGAGCCTCCTTTAGTTCTTCCGGAGTGGCATCTGACTTAGAGAAATCAAATACCTTTTGCTTTTCGTCACTTCTTGCCATGAGACAGAGTTGTGCATTTGAGATTGTTTCTTCATCATCTGAGTCTGTCTCACTGTAATAACCAGAACTTTGGGCACGCTTAGTTGATTGTGTTATTAATTTCTCTTAAAATAAACGAGTCATTAGAATTGAATTCTAAATAAAAACACGAACTTGTTATAAAATTTGAAGAATTTTGATATAATCATCTCAACGATCTGAGAAAGTAATTATACCAAATATAACCATGAAATCCGACCCCTTTCCCTCTCCTTCCCGCTGCCTTTCCTTTTTCCCCAGCCAACCGCCGCCGCCATCTCTCCCCGTTACCCTTCTCCCCTGTCCAGCCCCAACGCCGCACATAACCGCCCGTCGCCAGCCTCGCTGCCGTCCCCGACCCCCACTCTCCCTCGTTCCCTCTCCCTTTATCGCCCCAGCCAGCCTCCGCCACCAAGTCCTCGTTGGCTAACCACCATCGAACCCCACAACTGTCGCCGCCTCTCCAAGCCACCAAACAGCCCCACCGCCATCAATCACCGCCCCCAGCCTCCACGCCGCACCGCTATCAACCACCGTCAAAACTCCCCCACCAGCTGTCGCTACTAAAACCCCGCCCAGTCAACCTCCGACACCAGCCAACCAGCGCAGGAGCTGCTCCTTTCCGTCTTCCCCATCGCCTCCTCCTCCATCGCATCTATTCCCTGCCAGCCAGCCGCCACCAAGCCGCCGTCGTCGCTTCCCCGACACCACTGCCTTCAGGACACCGCCAGCAGCCGCCGACAGTCTTGCCACCCCAGCCGCCTAGGTCACCAGCCACCGCCAGCCGCCGCAGTCCCCCGTCAACCCACAGCCGCAGCCGAGCCACCAGCCGTCGTAGCCACCGCCTGCAGTCGCCGCCAGCCACACCGCCATCGCAGCTGCTTCGCTCCTTTCTCGTGCGAGGTAACCCAACCCCGTCTCAATGTCCCTATGTCTCAAAAATTATTGGGAATGTTTGCAGAAATTGAAAGATTGATGATTTCGATGACGCCTGATTATGAAATTGATGTTGTATTTGATGGTGGGTGATGGAATTTGTTGATGAATATGTAGATTGGGCGATTTGATGAAGTTTCGGATTGTGCTGAGACAATGATCCGTAGGATGCGGTGAGTTTGGGAGTCGATGGGGATGTATGGAGTAATTATATGGTTTGACGATCAATGTTTATGTAACGATAATACGATATGATCGTAAGTAGAATTAAGAGTGTACTTATTAAAATAAAATCATCAATGAATACGATAACACAATTAATGGGGTGTTGAAATGAGGATTCTATGGTCGCATTGGTAGGGGTAGATACCCCTTAGATGGTTCTTTGGTCACATGGGGGAGAGGAATGATACCCTTTGAGGATTCTATGGTCGTATTGGTAGGGGCGGATACCCCTTAGATGGATCTTTGGTCGTATGGGGGGAGAGAAATGGTACCCCGAAAGAGTTCATGGTCGCATGGGGGAGAGAAATGGTACCCCGGAGGGTTTTAAGGTCGTAAATGAGTAAAGAGAACAGAAATCAGCTAACCTTTTCTTCGGCTATGAAGTCTAATAGTAAAAGTAAATATCACCGTAATGCGTGTGTCAGTGATGGGGTCAATACCAATTAAAAAGCTGGACATGGAAGGGACATAGATGAAGAGCTAATAGAATAGTCGGGGCTAATGAAATGACAACGAGAGGAAAAAGGGGTTTTAATATACTGTTGATTGTGACGTGCTATGGTAGGTGACAGGGCTATAGCACGTGACATCCAATCTATGGCAGTACCCGGGGTCTACTGAGAGCATCTTTGCTCACGGGTTTCTTATTTTTCCTTGATTGTCTCTTGTGCAGGTTCAGGTGAGGAGGACAGAGGTTCTGAGTAGTTGCTTTAACAGGGACCCATTTGTATTTTATGTACTATTTGGAACGTATGGCAGTACTTGAGTCTTAAGACCGACTATGGATAATTGTAATAATTGCTTTCTCTTATGTTCTATTATATAAACCCTACTATGAACTTGCCTTACTATGGACCTCGGTCTGTAGCGGCAGTGATGTCACGTGCTTATAAGCTATAAAAATATCGTGGTGTTACACTCACTCCATGTCTTTGCAGGATAGGCCTTGCCTTTTTCTTTTCTTCCAGAGCCCTCTTTGCTGTATTATTTCTTGTTTCTTTGTGCCGACGATTCCTGTGTTGGTTGTCTGCAATATGCAGCAAAGTGCCCTGGCTTTCCACAATTGTAGCAGACCTCATTTTCTGCTTCTTTGACCTTACTCGAGATGTTCTTCTTGACATTTTTATTTTTGAACAGCTTTCTGAATTTCTTGCCCATAAAAGTGCAAGTTCATCTAAGATTGCCTGTTCACTTGCATACGAGGTGTCACTGCTTTCCTCTTCTGCCATAGATCTCATAATTTTCTCTGGTGCTTTGAAGGCCAGAATTTTCTTTCTAGCCTCATCAATTTGCTTCTTCTGCTCTACTTCCAGATTGCTAGTGTGTAGCACTCCATATAGTTGGGCCAAGGATATTTTGGCAAGATCCCTAGACTCCCTTATTGTTGTGGTCTTTGTTCCCCATATCTCATCAAGTGATCTCATAAACTTTAGGTTGACCTCTTTGTTATCAAAAGTCTTCCTCTAAGGTTTTGAGATTGTTGATCAGCACATTGAATCTTTCATAGAAGCTGGTCAGGTTTTCATCACTTCTCATTGAGACCCAATCACACCGTTGCATGAGGACATCCTTCTTGTTTTCTCTGATCTCATTTGTTCCTTCGTTTCTGAGCTGTAGAGCATCCCATGCTTCTTTTGTAGTGGTTGTGTGAACCACTATCTCAAACATGTCATCATCAAGGGTTTTGAAGATTTGATTTCTATATACCAGCATCAAATCCCAGTCCCCTTTTGTACAGAGGGCTTTGGGTTTGTCCACTTCTCTTGAATCATTAAGCGGATCTGGCATCTTAGGCATGTATGGCTCGTCTATGATTATATCATGCATCCTTTCATCTATTGAGTCCAGATGTGTAAGCATTCTCAGCTTCTAGTGGTTGAACTTGTCAAATGAACATGCTGGTGGCTCTCCACTGTTAGGACACTTGGGTAGCTTTGGAGGAGCCATATTTACTTCACAAAATAAACTGTTAGTAACTTCTTTGCAAAGTTAAATCAAAAGAAATGACCTTTTCTTTCCAAAAACCGTTAAGTTTGGAAAGTCAAGCTCTGATACCAATTGTTAGTTTCACAGGTACAACCAGGGGGGAATAGGTTTTTTTAAAATTTTCAGTGTAATGCAGCGAAGTATTCAATTAGAATACACTGATAAACTTTGCAGACTACAGAAGGTGTCTGCTGTAGAGACTTGTGCTTTGAAAGCTTGTCTCTTTATGTTGTTTTAGTTGGTTTCTAACAATTCCAATATGCAGAATAAAGAAATACAGGACAAAAAAAAAAAGGATTTATATTGGTTTAGACACTCGTTATCAACTGATAAACGAGAGCTTAGTCCAGTCCTCCCTTGGTGACCAGTGTAGTCAATCCAAGTGGTGAGTTCACTATTTTCTTGTTTTGGACTTACAAGATAACCCCTTTATAAGTTGGCAAACTTGCCAAAGGCAAAGAACTTAGATCCTTGCACAGATCCTTCCTCGGACTCTGCTGCAGCTTTGTTCTTCAATACAGACTAGTGAACTCTCTTCTTCCTATTTTCTTTAATTCAGCTCACTTGAACAGCTTTGAATTCAAATTTCTCGTATGCTTTTGTATGTTCAATCGTTCATCAACAACTCTGTTCTATGTGCTCCTTTGATCCCCTTTTATAGGCCGAGGGAATGAACCTGTGACTGTACTTGATCTAATGTTGACAGCGTGTCTGTTAACAACATATGTTACCCCTTCACTAGTGTTGACATATCAGCTTTATTCTGATCCTCGTATAATTTCTCCATACCTTAAATCTTCGATTTGACCAATCATTTGATCCTTGTCCAACTTAAGCAACCATCTCTACTGCACTCAGTCTGCTGCAACTTAGTCTGTACTTATTATCATTGAGACCTCGTCTGCACCCGATCACTGCTGCAACTTCGTCTGCACTCAGCACTGCTGCAACCTTTTCTGCATTGCTGTGTTGGCCCTTGCCAACAAGATTGTTCTTAGATCCTGAAGCATTTACAGATCTTTTGATGTCCATGTATGTCTTTGCTGCCTTGCTGAAATCCTCTGTAGTGGTTTGCATCTGGTGGCCCCCATAATGTTCTCCATCTGTGGTTGTCTGCTCTTCCGCATCAAACCTAGACTATAGATTACTAACCAGATTTCCAGCCTCAGCGCACTAACTACATCATGGTTAATACTTGTAAGTTTTGTTCATCTATTTCTATACAAGTGGAGGAATTGCACATTCCTATCACAACCTTTACCACACCCTAGCTTGTGGCCAATGTTGATTCCTTACCCTACTGTACCACGAGACAGATGGTACTCTGATGTACCTCCAATGCAGTAGGGTGAACCCTTCTGCACTATTCAAAATAGAAGAGTTCACCAACCACAACACATAAGACCAAAGGTTGTGTGTTACAAATATGACAAGGAAGGTCATAAGACCTATCACTGTACTACCCTATCCAAGAAATCAACTTGGGTGTGGGTATCTAAGACCAGCTAGATAGAATCAAATCTTAGGGACTGATAATCTAATTGAAATATCTTGCAGAGCATTATAATCTAACATGATATCTGAATAGTGGATGCTCAAGACATATGACTTGTCAAAAGTTAAGTTTTCTAAGGAAAAGCTATGTGCCTCTTGCCAACAGGGCAAGCAAACAAAAGCAAAAATACTGATCAAATATTAAGGTGCTAGAGCTGCGGTACATGGATCTTTTTGGTCCAGTAGAGATTGAAAGTCTAAATAGAAAGAAACACACATTCGTCATTGTAGATGATTACTCTAGGTATACATGAGTATTCTTCCTACACAAGAAAAGTGACTCATGTGATATGTTAACAAGACATCTTAGACAAATTTCAACCGAAAAGGGTCTAGAAGTTGTTGCAATATGAAGTGATCATGGAATTGAGTTTGACCGATATGATTTTGATCAGTATTGCAATGACCATGGAATTAGACATAACTCTTCTGCACCCGAAACCTCACAACAAAATGGGGTTGCAGAAAGGAAGAATAGGAACCTAATAGAAGCTGCTAGGACAATGCTGCATGACTCTAAATTAGTTAAACGTTATTGGGCTGAGGCAATAAATACAGCATGTTATGTTCTAAACAGATACCTTGTACACAAATTATACAACAAGACTCCATATGAGTTATATAAGGGAAAGGTCCCTTCTATAAGCTATTTTCATGTCTTTGGATGTAGATGTTACATTCATATTAATGAGAAACTGTATACTGGAAAACTTGGATCAAAAGTAGATGATGAGATCTTTCTAGGATACTCTTATGTCAGTAAAGCTTTTAGAGTGTTAAATCTAAGAACTGACATAATTGAAGAAACTATTTATGTATCCTTAGATGAGTCTGACCCTACAGACACACAGGCTAATAATGAGGACAATGCCGTAATGTATGTTGATGTCAATGCTAAACAAAATACAGAAGAGCAACACTCAACAAAGGAAATCACAGAGGAGTCTCCCGCAGTAGCACCTCAACAGGATATAGAAGAGTTACCTGCAGTAGAGCCTCAACAGGCTGCAAAAGAGTTACCTGCAACAGTGTCTCAACAACAAGTTGTGGATGATGGAAGAAAAAGGAGACAATGAACAAAAGATCATCCACCTGAGAACATCATAGGCAATGCAAATGATCCAGTAAGGACTAGAAGGGCTGCTATTGAAGAATGCCTTTCTGTATGCTTCATCTCAAAGGTAGAGCCCAAGAGATTGAAGAAGCTTAAGGATAGTGACTGGATCAATTCCATGCAAGAGGAACTCAATGAGTTTAAGAGAAATGAGGTATGACATCTAGTGCCTAAACCTAAGAATTACCCCGTTGTAGGGTGTAAATGGGTCTTTAAAAACAAAAATGATGAAAATGGGACTATAATAAGGAACAAGGCTAGACTTATTGCCAAGGGATACTCACAGGACGAAGGTATCGATTTCGATGAAACCTTCGCTCCTGTGGCTAGACTTGAAGCCATAAGAATGTTCTTAGCATATGTTGCATATATGGACTTTAAGGTATATCAAATGGATGTTAAGAGTACATTCCTAAATGGAAAATTACATGAAGAGGTGTATGTAGAATAACCACCTAGCTTTGAGGACTATAAGTATCCAAAATATGTCTACAAGCTTGACAAGGCCCTTTATGGACTGAAACCAGCCCTAAGAGCTTGGTATGAAACCTTGTCAAGTTTCCTCATTGATCACGACTTTAAGAGAGAAAAAGTAGACACAACCCTTTTTATCAAGTATCACAAGCTTCATATTTTATTGGTCCAAAATTTTATGTTGATGATATCATTTTTGAAAGTACTGATGAGAAATTATATGATAGATTTTCTAAATTCATGACATCTATGTTTCAGATGAGTCTAATGGGTGAACTCAAATACTTTCTAGGTTTTGAAGTGCAGCAATGTGATAAAGACACTTTCATAAGCCAATATAAGTATCTTAAAAATATGATAAAAATTTTTGTATGGAGAATGCCTAAAAAATGAAGATGAGCTCAACAATCAAAATAGACAAGGATGAGTCTGAAAAATCAGTTGATCAGAAACTGTACAGAGGCATCACAAGATCATTGCTGTACCTTACTGCCAACAAGCCTGATATCCTATACTCTGTGTGTTCATGTCCCAGGTATCAATCCAGTCCTAAAGAATCACACCTTACTACAATTAAGACAATCCTGAGATATCTCAAAGGGACTCCTGACTTAGGGTTGTGGTATCCTAAGATAACTAGGTTAGGACTAACGGGTTTCTCAGATGCTGATTTTACAGGTTGCAGAATTGACAGGAAAAATACAAGTGGATCATGCCAATTCCTTGGTTAAAGATTGGTGTCATGCTTCAGTCAGAAATAGTCAACTGGGTCAACCTCTACTGCAGAAGTAGCAAGCTATGTTGCATAGATCCTATGGATGAAATCACAACTTCTTGACTACGAGCTAAGTATCACTAAAACTCCTATCTATTGTGATAACACTTCTGCAATTGTAAAATCTGAAAATCCTTTGTTTCACTCTAGGACAAAACACATAGATATAAGATATCATTTCGTTAGAGATCATGCGCAGAAGGATAATGTCAAATTAGAATTTATTCTTACTATTAACAAGTTACTGACATATTCACAAAACCCTTAGATGAGTCCAAATTTGTCTATTTTAGAGGAGAATTAGGTATGCTAGACCTGAATGCCTAAAGCAATCATCTCTGGGATTGCACGCTTTTGTGAACAAAGACATTAGGCTATTGTAAAAAGGTTCAAACCTTATTGTAGTAATGCTTGGACAGATACCTTACAACAGTAATGTCTATACCTTACTACAGTGCGATATATTGAACCGGTGTACTGAACGGTCACATCATAATTACGATGTTTCTCGATTACGGTAAATTTATGGCCACATATCACGTCCAACCATTTCATCTCCCAATGCAAGTTACAGTATTATTTTCTTATAAATAAGGACTCAGGGTTTTCACCATTCTTCACAACTACCTTTCTGCAAACATAATTTTCAACCCAAAACATTTCAAACTCTCCTAAATCTTGCTATGTCATCTGACTCATCTGGAACCAATTTCAGATTAGGTCTGTTTCAGATTTCCAATCACCTAACCTTGCTGGTGACGATATCACACAAATCGTCAGCCTTTTCTCCTTCGCAGGATGGGATCTCACTGTGGGATATAAGGGACTACTGTGTCGAATGATGAAGTAACATGATGATGATAAAGGAGATCAGAACATGGAAAGCCAAGGCAGACTCTCAATTAGATCAATGATCTACCAAATATCTGGGACAAAGGAAACATGCTCAGCATATAACATTCTTTACTCTCTTTAATCTTTAGATTACCCCACAAGCTATCATGTGTCGAATGAAATCATTTGAAGAGATCAAGTTCAAGTGCTAAATATGGGGATCCTGTAAGATGTAACAAGTCTTACATACCTAGAGCTGTTGTCAAGCATGGATCTTACAGATACATAATGCTAATGATGAGGAATTCGACAACAGTAATGGCTAACCAGGAGAACTTGACGTAAACTCTTAAGCAGAAAGGCCCATGCTGGAGAGCTGAACAGTGAGTCAAGATTCTCAAAGGAGCAGATCCAAGATACTATAAAAGTAACATGTTTGTGACATCAGAATTTCAAGTCTTATAGGGGCATGCAGGAAGGAATGTATGGCTGATCTGTAGACGACATCAGTACTGCAGCAAGGTTTAAGCAATACTGCACCTACTAAGGGGGAGAGTTTGTTGCACACAAACCCTTCACTAATGACAACAAACAGGGAAAGAGTTCAACAGCAAGTGCTAAAGGGGAGATACAATGTTCACCCTACTGCTCCTAAGAGAAAGAAGCAGTAGAGTACTGAGCTAATATGAATGTCTCAAAACTTTTGTATTTTTTTTCTTTTTTCAAGAGATGTATTCTTAAATAAATATAAAAGAAAAGTTGTTTATCTTCTTGCTGTTCAGATAGAGTTTGCTATCATCAATTTAGGGAAAGATTGTTGAGTCAAACCCATGATGTATAGAAATTGAGTGAGAGGCGAACTCTAGTCCTAGAATGTCCCAGTATGTACCAAGGCTAAGGTGGTCCACTTGGAAAGTGAGCCTATAATGGGTGCGTAGTAAGGTTGGTTCAGAGAAGGTTTGTTCATAGAGGAACGTAGTAAGGCTGGTTCAAAGGAATGCAGCAAGACTGCCAGCATTGAGGTAATGAATAAAGAAACAGTAAGGATTGGGCATTTGGGCTTCTGTAGCAAGGAATGATCCAATGATGCCTCTGTACATTTCTGATCAACTGACTTCCCACATTCATCCTTATCTATTTTAAGGGTTGAGCTCATTGGAGTCTTCATTGTTGAGGCATTTTCTAAACCAAATTTCTTAATCATGTTCTTAAGATATTTAGATTGATTTATGTAAATACCTTTGTTACTTTTCTGTACTTGAAGGCCCAAAAAGTACTTGAGTTCACCCATGAGACTCATATGAAACTTAGAGTCATAAGCTTAGCAAATCTATCACACAATTTCTCATTTGCACTCCCAAAGATGATATCATCAACATATATTTAAACCAATAAAGTGTGATCCTTGTGTTGTTTCATGAAAAGAGTTGTATCAACCTTACCTCTACCGAATCCATAATTAATAAGAAAACTTGACGGTGTTTCATACCAAACTCTTGGAGCCTATTTTAACCCATAAAGTGCTTTTGTCAAGTTTGTATACCTACTCAGGGTATTTATGATCCTCAAAACCAGGTGGTTGTTCTACATATACTTCCTCTTGCAATTCTCCATTCAGAAAGGCACTTTTAACATCCATTTGATATACCTTAAAGTCCTTATGTGCAACATATGCAAAAAACATCCTTATAGCCTCTAGTCTTGCCACAAGAGCAAAGGTTTCATCAAAGTCAATACCTTTCTTCTGTGAGTATCCTTTGGTAACAAGTCTGGCTTTGTTTCTAATGATAATTTCATTTTCATCACACTTAATTCTAAATACCCATTTGCATCCCACAACTAGGTAGGTTTTAGGTCTAGCAACTAAACGACATACTCATTTCTTTTGGATCCATTAAGTTCCTCTTGCATGGCATTGATCGAGTTGTTATCCTCATGGGCTTCTTCCATTTTCTTGGGTTCTATTTCTGAAATGAAGCATGCAGAAAGGCATTCTTCTATAGTAGTCCTTCTAGTCCTGACTAGATCCCTTATATACCTATAATATACTCAGCTGGATGATCTTCTGTTCATTGTCTTCTTCTTTTTCCATCATCATCTGCTAGCATTTATTGTTCTTGTTCCATTTTAACAATTGGTTGAGGCTCTATTGCAGCTTCCTCTACTATGTGTTGCTCTCCTGCATTCTGTTTACCATTCATTTCAGCATACACTATTGCATCTTCCTCATTGTTTTTCTGTGTTTCTGCAAGGTCAGACTCATCAAAAGATACATGAATGGTTTCCTCAATCACATCAGTATTTAGATTTAATACTCTGTATGTCTAGCTAATAGAAAAGTATCCTAGAAAGATCTCATCATCTACCTTTGGCCCAAATTTTCCATTCTTGACTTTTTCATTAATATGAATGAAACATCTACATCCAAAGAAATGGAAATAACTTATAGGTGGGGTCTTTCCCTTATATAGCTTATATGGGGTCTTGTTGTGTAGTTTGTGTACAAGGCATCTATTTAGAACATAGCATGCAGTATTTACAGCCTCGGCCCAATAGCATTTAGCTAACTTAGAGTCGTGTAGCATGGTTCTAGCAATTTTTCTGTTAGGGTTCTATTTTTCCTTTCTGCAACCATATTTTATTGAGGGGTCCTAGGTGTAGAAAAGTTGTGTTTTATGCCATGAACATTGCAATACTGAACAAAATCATATTGATCAAATTCAGTTCCATGATCACTTCGTATTGCAACCACCTCTAGATCTTTTTTGGTTGGAATTCGCCTGAGGTGTCTAGTCAGCACATCACATGTTACACTCTTCTTATGTAAGAAGAATACCCATGCGTATCTAGAGAAGTCATTTGTAATAACCAGCGTGTATTTCTTCCTACTGATGTTTTCAACCTCTACTGGACCAAATAGGTCCATATGCAGTAGCTCAAGCACCCTTACTATTTGGTCAACATTAATGCTTTTGAAGCTTGTCTTAGTTTGCTTCCCATGTTGACAAGAAGCACATAACTTATCTTTGTAAGACTTTACCTTAGATAAACCCTTCACTAAATCTTGTGAGGCTAGTTTAGATAAGTTTTTAAAGTTTAAATGTGCTAGTCTTCTATGCCAGAGCCATGACGTCTTTTTTGTTTCATTCGCGTAGAAGCAAATGGTGCCATTGGGAGAAGACTTAATGAAAACTACAACATAAATGTTGCCATGCCTTTTCCAAATAAGCTTAATCTCATTCGAATTGAGATCCCTTACTTCACACTGGCCTTTTGTGAAGTTTACATCATAACCCTTGTCACGCAATTGACTAATGGAGAATAAGTTATGATTCAGTCCTTCACAATGAGCCATATGTCTAAAGACTAGTGAACCTGTACCTAGGATTCCATAGCTTTTAGTCTTACCTGCCTTACTGTCATCCAAGATTACTGGGGATCACCTTCTTCTTTAAAATCTGACAGTAAGGTCTTGCATCTAGTCATATGTCTTGATCATGTTAGGTTATGATGCTCCTACAAGATATTTCAATATTTGATCATTAGTCCCCAAGATTTGGGTACTGCTTAGTTGGTCTTAGGTACCCACACCCAAGTTGACTTTTTGGGTGGGTAGTGCAATGATAGGTCTTGTGACCTTCCTTGTCGCATTTGTGACCTACATTCTTTTGTTTTGTGTGTGGTGGCTTGTAAGCTCTTCTGCTTTCAGTAGTGCAAAAGGGTTCACGTTGCTGTATTTGTGGTGTAGCAATGTACCATCTCTCCCATGGTACATTCTAGGATGCGGCAATGGTTGGTTCCATGTCCCTATGGGAGGATAGTACACACAGGCAGAAGTAGAAGGGTTTGAGGAAAGCTGAGGTTCGTTCTCATCAATATTCTTCTGCTTTGGTTGGGCGGCAGAGTTGGAAATCTTCTGCTGTCCCCGTACAGAAGGGTACCTAGATTGGTTAGTGAAAGAATTGCTTCTTCTCCTGGATATTTGGTAGAATGGGTTTATCCATGAACTTTTTAGAGGATGGTTTGATAGGGTGAGATTCCTTGCATACCTTAACCTTACTGCTAGAGCCAAGACCTGCTCAAAGATTCTTGGCTTGAACAAAGTAAATTACTTTGAAATCACTAGTTCTTCCATTCTACTTGTCAAACTGAAGCTTAAGTTCCTTATTTTCTTTCTTGAGGTTAACAACTTCAGCTTCAATGACTTCAAGTAGTCCAGAGATTGACTTATAATCCTCTTGAACTCTTTGGGAATGAAGTTCGAGTTTGTCACCTTCAAAAGCCCTTTCGTTGGCTACTACAAGCTCTTCCTTTGGTCTATTTCTTTCCTCTATGAGAACCTTGAAATTTCTATTCAAGTTGTAGGTTTTCTCAGTGAGTTCGAGAATAATCTCTCTCATCTCTTCCTTAGAGATGTTGTCAATGTTGGGATCATATACCTCATCACTTTTGCGAGCCACGAGACTTATGAGTGACTTTGGTGCTTTGGAAGGGGTTTCTGAAGTCGCATCCTAAACATACTAGTCAGTATCACTCAAGGTCTTTGCTACAAGAGCCTTTCCTTTTCTGAAAGACTTTCTCTATTATTGCTGCTCAGGCTTCTTCTTTGCAACAGGGTTAGAAGAAGGTTTCCTGCATTGAGCAGCAAAGTGCCTAACCTTACCACAGTTATAACAGGTGATCTCACAGTCCTTTGATGAGGGGGAATCTTTGCTTGGCCTGTCCTTCCTTTTGAAGTATTTTCTGAATCGTTCACTCAGCATGGCCAGCTCTTCACTTGATGCTTCTGATTGTGAGTCAGAAGACTCTTCTACAGTAGCCTTTTCTATTGCTGTATGCCTTGAGCCCTTCATGTGAGCTTTAAGGGAGATTTGCTTCTTGCTTTGATCCATGATTTGAGCTTTTCTTTACTCTATCTCCATGCTGTAAGTAAGCAAGAAACCATACAAGTTAAAAAGCTAGAGTGGTATGGTTCATTTTTCTGGGATCTCTGATTACAGTAACCTTGATGTCCCACTTAGGAGTGGGACACCTCAGAAACATCAGATTGACTGTTGGGGAGTAAAATTCTCTCCTAAGTCCCTCAAAGAGTTGACAAGGACATTAAATCTGTCAAAGAACTCAGTTAGAGTTTCAGTATCATTCATCTTGATTAGCTCATGTTACTGAATATGAAGATTCAACTATTTTCTCTGATTTCATCAGTGTAATCATTTCTCAACATCAAGGCATCCCATGCCTCCTTTGTTGTTTTATAGTGTATGATCAATTCAAGCATATCACTGCCTAGGGATTTCACAATGATCCCTAAGGCACGTCGATCTACTTTAATGTGTTCTTTATCTTCCTGAGAGAAATCTGTTTCATCCTCGGAAACTAGTTTTTCCTTGTCATCTGGATTCAAAGGATGGACCCATGGAATGTATCTTTCCTCAAGAACTTTTTTTTCTCATCCTCTCATCAGCTCTATCAAAGTCAAACATCATTCTAGCCTTGCAATGATTGAACTTGTGGTCCTTGAAGAGAGGAGGATGAGCATTGTAAGGAATGAAGACTTTACTGGCTCCTGGTATTTTGAAAACATAGATTAGTAACTTCTTTGCAAGCTAAAACAATAGAGTTCTTTCCAAGAGCTGTTAGGCCTAGAAAGATAGGCTCTAATACCAATTGAAAGTGCTAAAACGCATGTAGTAGAGACTAGGGGGGATAAATAGTCACTTTTTCAAAAGTTACTTTCCTGCTAATAAAGATTGATTTGATAGTAAGGTTGTTTAGGAGATACTACAGTAATGTGGAACCTTACCGCAGTAATGTTTGTTCCTTTAAGAGTAGTCTTATGTCGAAGTTGATTAGCGGTAGGTTAAATATTCTCAAAGCAGTAAAGTAATTGCACATAGAATTTTTATATTGGTTAGGCAATATAACTAAAATACCGCTATATCCCTTACTCCAGTCTTCCATGACAATCAGTGTGATAGTACTAAGTGTGATTATTTTAGGCTCAAAATCAACCTGTCACTTTATAGTATGTAAAAGACAACATAAACCAATAAGAAGAACTATTCTTCTCCTTATCAGGACTTGAATCAACTTCTTGATCTTGTTTTCCAGACACTTGCACTATTCACAAGACTGCTTTTAGATTGCTGGTTCAGATCTTCAATAATCAACTTCCCAGAAATATTCACTTGGTAGCCTTACTGTATAGTTCAGTTCAGAGCAGTGGAAATATAATAAAGGTTTTTATTCTGGACATCACCCATTAATATTCATTGGCAACTTCGAGAAATATAGCCGTTGCTGAATTCATCCTTTCTAGAAATATCATTTTCATGCCTTCCTGGAAACAAATTGTCTTACCCGTGACTTCTAAGCCTGAAGCAGAAAGGACACTGACACTGCTATAGAAATACCCCATGACCCTTGTCTTTATCCGAACTCTTCTGCTTCACTCAGCTTTACTGCACTTTATGCCTTACTATAATAACTCTTTACTCAAAAGTTTTCTAGGGTTAACCATTCCTTGTTGTAGATGTTCAAAGCTCAAGCCTTGTTATCCCTTTACTCATGATCTCAATGTTGCCAACTTTGCTGCATCCCTCTTCGAACCAACCATGTTACGCACACATTGCAGACTCACTTTCCAAGAAGATGAGTCCTCAGTCTTGATGCATACAGAAGTATCTTATACTAAACTTTGTTGTTCACTCAATTTCTATACATTAGCGATTTAGACTCAACAGAAGACACCTATTAGATGAAGCTCAAGTTCGAGAAAGGTGCCGAATGACGAAAGAGGTCTTCTCCAAGACCTAATTCTTCAAGGGTTCTCACTTATGGACAATGTCTTGCAAATGAGTCTAGGATTTCTAAGATGCACTCACAGCTACAAAGTCTAACTGAGGAGCTGAAGGAGGAAAAAGCCAAAGTTACAGCATTTAAATCTCATATGGACATCCTTGGATTTCAAGTGAAGTTATACGACCCATGGACATCCTTGGACATACTGGGATTTCTCTCCATCCATGAAACCATGTCTAAACCCTAAAGGCGCAGTCCTTTCTTATGCCATCATTTTCCCATCTCATTTCTAGCCCCGTGATAAAAAACAATTTTTTCTTAGCATATCTTTGAAACTATTCCTGCTTTTACATTCCATAAACTATTTGATGGTCTGTAATGTTTTTAATTGTGTTAATTATTATGACTTGCTTCTATTGGAAAATACCTTTTTAACTGTGTCTCTAATATATGGAATGCGGTTCTCCTGATTGAGTAATGACATGTGAAGGGTTCAATAGGTGTTATATGAAGAAGAAAGGTGCCACAAGGGTCGGTTTTCTAACTAGCCTATTTTGGTCTCTTGTTAAGAATGCCAAAGGGGAAAGATTGGATGATGCTTAAGTGTTTAGAATATGAGACCACTACTGATACATTTCTTATTGATGTGATCTAACTCTTATCTATGTGTGTTGATGTGTTACAAATGTCAAAGGGGAAAGATTGGATGATGCTTGTTTAGAATATGAGACCACTACTGATACTTTCTTATTGATGTGATCTAACTCTTCTCTATGTGTGTTGATGTGTTCCAAATGTCAAAGGGGAAAGATTGGATGATGGTTAAGTGTTTAGAATATGAGACCACTACTGATGCTTTTCTTATTGATGCGATCTAACTCTTCTCTATGTGTGTTGATATGTTATAAATGCTTAATGATCTTTGATTGCAATATCTCTAAAATTGTTCTCTTATTTTATAATGAATTTCTTTGAACGATGCTATCAATTATTTGTCATCATCAAAAATGGGGAATATTATTGAACCTCCATGTTTAGATGATTACAAACAATTTTGAGTTAGTGATACTGATATTGATTAAGATAACAGGTCTCAAGTTTGATCCAAGGATGTTAGCATGAAAGAAGACTCAAGCCTTGCAATTGGCATAAGTTGTTAGGATAAAGACTCAGGTCTTATTTTTGACTCAGAATGCTCAAATCGAGACTCGAACCTTCCCATAGTTTTCATAAATATGATAGTGTAAAACTGAACCAAAGTTGACGAGATTCTCTTTATATCCTTGATTGTCCAGTTTCCATGTTTGCATATTATATGATGGACTAATCATATATCGAGTAAAGATGCATATCTTGTTATAATATTTGTTTTATGAAAATTTTCAGGAACGAAGAAAAAGGATCAAGTCCATCTTTGAAAACACATCAAAAGCCATTCCATAGAACTATTCCGAAATAACTTTTGAAGATATGAAGATCCTATAAAGATTCAAACACATGCTGAACAAGAGACGTTGATTTTCAAAGCAAAGAAGTCATCCACACAATTCGCAATCGAAACACCACACCTCAAAACTCCAAGATCACCACTGAAGCAATCATGACCATTACTTTGGTGTTGCTGGAGATACACATAAGTCAAATAACCGCTACAGTTGAGATTAGCTTAGGAAGTTTATTAGGAAAGATTCGAGTTTGTTGGGAACAAACTAGAAGGTTATTGCTGCTGAAGCACAAGGCCTTGCTCAACGTGTGAAGTTGTCAAGAGAAGTTGTTCAATTCCACAATCTGGAGGATTTAATAATTATAATTGGTAGTCTCAAGTGTAAGTAGGAGTAGCGTCATTGCAAAGGAAGTTCGCAGTCAAGAAGGATTGGTGATAGCTCAATAAGAGGAGATTATACTAAGAAAGAAAAGATCATAGTTCAAGTTTCCGAAAAATCCCACCAGGTACTAGATGCAACTCTCTTATTCACAATTTTGACAAGAGACGAACCGGTATAAACACTATGTCAATCTCTCCCCTTCCCCTCATCATTCATACAATCAACAACATGAATCATTATACACTCATAAACAAAGAAAATTATGAAGGAAAATGTCCTAAGAAAGGCCCAAGCCCTCTTGTCAATAAAGAAAACATTTTATAGAATTTCACGGTACTCAATTC
>JAOVYX010018586.1:0-19900 GCA_035668315.1 Drosera spatulata
GGAGCGTTGAGGGAATTCTATCTTTTTAACCGCCTTCTCTCTACTTGCATTCTCTCTCTAATATCCAGAGCCAAGAATACTCCTGAATTTCCCAACTTTCACCTTCGACCTCAAGGTTACTATTTCAAACTTAGGAAGATGGAGAGATTTTTTAATGATATTGATTTATCTGGGGTCGATATGATTGGGATCGAGAATGAGAGTTTGGCGCAAGTTGGTCTGTCCTTTGACCTCAACACCTCTGGTCGAAGGTCTCCCCTAAAAGAAAAGAAGAAACTCTCGACCTAAGGATAGCCCTTGGTGTCGGTGACAAGGACCCCACCAATCTGAGGAGATATCGGATTCATGACAAGGAGGAGGATGAGGAGGGCGAGGGTGAAGGATCCTTGACCAGCGGACGCTCGTTGGGTTCTTTCAATCAGGACCCTAGTTCGACCTCAAATCCTCAAATCTGCCGTGTCTCCAGGTCGACATCCCTATGGAGAGCAATATCCTTACCCTTCTGTTCAAAATCTATCGCTTGAACTATATGAGGAAGGGGAAGCAACCGGGGTGGTTCCACCTCCAAGCGAAGCCCTATATAAAATTCCTCGATAATCTTGAGGAGACGCATGGGAATTGGCACTGTTGCTACGTGATAGTGTCCAAGAAGGACAACAGTGATTAGGACTTTCCAACGAGCTGACATTACGATACCTACACTGGGCATTTACGTAAGCTTACGCTCAAGGAGGAAGGGGAAAGGGAGGCGTGGGACACGTGCTATGATTTAATCAAAGGACGTCTTCGACGTCACAAAAGTGGTCACCCAGAAGAATCTCTTCAAGGGGGGTTACGATGAGTCTTTTTCTTGGGTCCATTAATTCTTAGATTATGCTGAGCCTTATGTTCTTCTTGTTTTTGCAGAAATGAACCGCTACAAGGATTTATTTGCCAACAGGATTGGCGGTAACAAGAGGCAGGACCCCGAGGCGGAGGCCGGAGCGAAGTCTACTACTCCTCCGCCTATCCCCCAGGCGAAGAAGGCAAGGCCCTTCGAGGCCGACAAGGGGGAGGACGCATCGGGCCATTCCACTCCGTTGGTGCCCCCTCTCAACTCCGATACCACCGCCAACTTCCACCTTTATCACTTGGCCCCGGTGGCCGTGATTCCGGCCGGGGGCTCTGTTCCCCAACGACGGGCCCCATCCAGATCCTCTATCACCTCCTTTTTTCCTGAAGGAGGGTAAGTAATGGCCCCGACGTCGGGGGCCGAGGGTCGATACTCCCTGGTGTGGGAGATAAGTGCTAGGGCCTCAGCCTTCGGTCCCAGCTTTGATCCTCCGTCATTATGGAGTCCATGTTCCTTCCTAAGGACAGGAAGGCATTCATGAACTGATGAGGTAAGCAGCCCCACGAAGCCAATGTCCTGAGGGATACCTACCGGATAAGTCTCTTCTTACCTTCTCCAACTATTTTCTTCGACCTAACGACTAATTTCGCTCCCATAAATCGAGTCTTTACTTTATGCAAACCTTCTCCCATTTTATGGATCTTTTCCACAAGGCCCATGTTACCTCCAATTTTCTGTTCTCTAAGAAAGAGAAGATTGCTACCCTAAAGGAATAGGGCATATGCCTCAAGAGGAGGGTCTACGATGAGGAAGCTGAGTGCACCAAACCCTGAGAGTAGGTACGAAGGCTAAATTACAGGGTCGACCACGCTGGAACGGACAAGGAGGCTCTGGCCAGGGTTGCTGGGGTCGAAGCCCAACTGACTCGGGCTCATTAGAAGATGACTCATCGGTTAGGGCAGGCCGAGAAGGAGAAGGCCTTTAAGAAGAATGAGGAGGAGGCCTTTACGACAGGGAAGAAAATAGGGTTCAACGACCTCAAGGATGTCTGTAAGAATAGGTTCCCTGAGGTCATATACGGCTAGCTCGAACTCTCCATGCTGGCCTATTACTCCATGTCCCGCAAGGATGGAGCGGAAACAACGTCTGCGCCAGCAGCGACTGAGGCTGCCCCGCTACCACCACCTTTCTCCTAGGTTGAGACACCTACCCTGCCCCCAACTGAGGGGGGTGTTCTCCCTCTGTTGCCGCCGGGAGTCCTCACTTCCTGCCTCCCCTCCCCCCTTTCCCCCTTCGGCTCAGAAGGTTGGTGACCTTCCTACTCCAGCTGGGGAGTAGTCTACGGGATCAAAGAGCGCTCTCTTTCACTTGGAGAAGGACAACGTCTCCTTTGTTATGTTAGATGTTCTTCCCTTCTATTTCCTTGTATTTTGTTTTAGATGTACTTTCAATCTTTCTCTCCTTTGGGGTTGATCTATCATTATATTTTTTTTCCTTTTACTAATAAAATTCTATTTTCTTCACCTTTTTGCTTTAATGTATGTTACGCGTCATCGCCTTCTAATAACTTGCAACCCAGGACTTCCTTCCCAAGTTTAGAATTCGAGGTGAGTGGGTACCCTTAGGTCCCTTACTTCATGAGCGTTTCACACTTAAGGGAATTTCAACTCTTAGGTTTAACTTTGATCTTTTCATCGTTAAGACCTTAGTCCCTGGGTTTGACTTATTTTTGTTAATATGAGGACTTTAGCCAAAGTAATGACTTCAAGCTTAAGCGGACTTCAGCCCCTCGGTTTTAACTTCCTGAAACACGGTCTGTGTTAACACTTAGAAAGTAGCCTTTTATTCTGAAAAATGAGTTACAAGGCCACTTTAGGACAAAAGATTCCTAGAAGTTCTAGCTAAGCTAGCTCGTAAGCCCCTTTCCCTTTATCACCAACGATCTTATAGGGTCCCTTCCAGTTTTCAACCAACTTTTCTACCAAAGGTCTGACCTCGAACTGTGCCTTTCTCAATACCAAGTTTCCAACGTCGAATCTCTTGGGCTTCATATTGGCATTGAAGTATCTAGTCACCCTTAGTGTGAAGGATGTGGCTAGGGTCGCAGTTTGTTCCCTGTTCTCTTCGAGGAGGTCGAGGATCTCCCTTATGCGTGAATCATTCAGTTCGGGATCGAAAGCTTTGACCTAGCCGTTGGGTGGCGAAGTTCAACTAGGATGACATCTTCCATGTCAAAGCTTTGACCTCTATGGGGTTGTTCGAAACGCCCACAAGATTGAAGGCGATTCTTCGGTACATAGCCCCTTTGCCGTGGTTAGCTTCTTTGCCAGGGCTTGCTTAATTTCCTTATTCACAACTTTGACTTGGCCATTAGACCTCGGATGTTTAACAGAAGCAAATCATTGCTCGATGCCATTTTCCTCACAGACGTCAGCGAAATTCGAGCTCATGATCTGGGTTCCATTATCCGAGATCAAGATCTTTGATACGCCGAACCAGTAAACGATTAACTTCCATATAAAGTTCTTGATGGCATGGTCGGTGATCTTGGCCACAGCTTCGGCCTCGACCCACTTTGTGAAGTATTCGACCGCTATCACCACAAACTTCCTTTCCCTTGGTGCCATAGGAAAGGGCCCGAGGATGACGATCCCCCACTGGGCAAAGGACCATGGAATCTCAATTGGGGTCATGTTTGTGGCTGACTTCTTGTTTAGGTCGGTTATTCTCTAGGATGGTCTCATTTGATTACCATTTTCTTCACGTTGGTTAGCAAGGTGGGTCAGAAATACCCCTGCCTCATGCATTTGAAGGCCAGGGGCCCCATGACGGTTTTCACAGACTCCCTCGTGGACCTCTATAAGTACCTCGTTGGCTCCCCTAGGCCTCAAGGATTTCAGTAGGGGCATGGAGTATGACTTTTTATAGAGGTCGGGGCCGATGGTTAGGTGCTTCAGAGCTATCCTTTTTACTCACTATGTTTTTCTAGGGTCGTCGGGGAGTGTGTCATCCTAGAGGAATGACCTCATGAACTCAACCCAGGTTGTCCCAACCTGGATTACATTGACTTTTCCCAGGAATCTTCGAGGGGCCTTTATTACTTCTGTGTAGAGCTTTTCACGAGTTCATCGATCTGGGACAATGGTCAGGTACTTCGAAGCTGTCTTTTTCACTCATTGTGCTTTCCTGGGATTGCCGAAGAGTGTGCCATCCTTAAGAAATGACCTTATGGACTCAACCCAGGTTGTCTCGACCTGGATAGCATTGACTTTTCCTAGGAATCTCCTAGGGGCCTTTATCACTTCTGTGTAGAGCTTCTCACAAGTACATCTGTCAGGTCTTGAGGAGAGCTTACTTAGGGTGTCAGCCACCCATCCCCCCCTGCCCCAGGAAATTTTTCGTACTTGTAGGTAGAGGAATTTCTTACTCAAGAGCTTAGTCATCTCCCAGTGCCTCTCAGTTTTGGCCCCACATTGCACCTTCCTTGTACTTGTTCGACAATGAGGCAAGAGTCCGAAAGGAATTCAAACTCGAAAATATTGAGGTGCTTTGCCAAGGTTAGGGCTATTATCAAGGCTTCATATTTAGCAACATTGTTGGTGCGTTGAATTGAAGCTTCAAGGTGCATGGGATTTCCCTCAAGTGAGACTAGTAGTACTCCGACTCTCGCTCCCTTGGAATAGGAAGAACCATCTATGTAAGCTTTTGAAATTCTAAGAAATAACCTAGAGAGTGAGGGGGGAGGGGGTGAATAGGTTATCTCAAAAATTTTATCAGGTAGCACAGCAAAGCTATTGGTTAGATTTTACTACCTGAGGCTGCTGCAGTTAGCCTAAGTTTTGTATTTGAGACTTTAGCATTGAAAAGCTTGTCTCTTTGGACATTTTGAGATCTAGATAACAGTTTAGAAATAAAGAACATTGCAGAAATATAAATGACATAGGATTTATACTGGTTCAGACACCTGTTACCAACAAATAACAGGAGCTTAATCCAGTCTTCCCTTGGTGATCAGTATAGCCAAGGCAAGAGGAGGTTCACTATCTTCTTGTTTGTGGCTTACAAGAAAACCCCTTTACAACAAGACTGTTCTTGATAAAGGATGAAGAACCTAGATCTTGTAGTGCTCTGATGCACTTGCTGTTCTTCACTTGCAGACTAGTGAACCTTCTTCAGAAATCTTGAATCTTCAATTTAGATCGCGCACAGTGAGTCTCCAAAGCTTTTCTTTGTTTGAAAGCTCTTAAAAAATATTCAAAATTTTCTCAGACTCGTCTCTCCTCTTCTCCTGTGCATTGTATCTTCCCTTTTACAGGCTCAGGGAACCAGAACTCATGACTGTACGATCTGATAGTGACAGTTTTGTCCTTTATTGTAGTAGACTGACCTGGTTTCACCTTTTCTGATCCTGTACACATCATCATTGCCTCAGCTTCTCGTCTTTGTTCCTTGTTCCTTGTTCCTTGTTCCCTTCCATTCTAGCACTACTTATACTGTACCTAGGCTCATACACCAGGTCTACTACACACCTCTGTTGCAGCCCTCAGCCGTCAAGCCTCTGCTGCACCCTCGGCTGCATGAGCTCTGCTGCACAGTCTTCATATCTAGGTTTTCTGCAACTTCACTTGCAACAAGTACTGCAGCCAGTATGCTGTGACTTGGCTCCCACTCAACAGCTTCCAGACCTCATCTGCTCAGTCTGCTAGTGTAGCCTCGTCTGCACCCAGCACTACACTTAGTCTTCTGCAATTCAGCTTGCATACTTGCACTGCGATGTGGCTCACTTCAATTTGCTGCTGGTACTGGCCTTGAACATCGGAATAGTCCTAGATCATGAGAACTCTGAGTCACTTTTGCTGCCGTATGCATCTTATCTTTGGCATGTAATTTTGTAGCCCCTTGTAGTCTGCATAGCCCTCGTCTGTATGCCTCTGCTGCACTACCTCTAGCCCAAGTCTGCAACTACCTAGCTAACTATTACAGCCTAACCATCTATTACATACATAATTTCTTCTTAAGTTTTGTTTATCAATTTCTATACCAACGGAGGGATTGCACATTCCTATCAATCTCTCCCTAAATTGATGCAAACAAAACTTCTAAGAAATTCTAACAGCAAGATCACTTTTCAACAATTCTTTTTGTTGTAAGAAAAAAATTGTTACAAGCATAATAGGACTTACATTTTCCTAAGGATTAATCCCTCCGTCCTCTTTTAGAAGGATAATACTACTGCAGAGACTTTGATTGTTTGTGCTTTGGCTTCCTCACCTGCTGCTGCTATGAGGATCTTCTATATTGCTCTGTTGTATTTCTACTGCTTGGACTCTTTGCTATAGGCATAGACCGTTCTGTCGTACTTTTGCTGCTTGGCCCCTCTGTTGCAGTTGTCGTTTTCTCTGCTGCAGCTCATTTGTTCACCACCCTCTGAGACCTTTGTTCACCACCCTGAGACCTTTATTCATCACTTCTTTCTGCTGCACCTTTTGCTGTAGTCTTCTCAGTTGCACTCTTTACTACAGTCTTCTCCCCATTTTCGTTTGCATTGATGCTATTCCTTGAGTGCCAAGAGCTTAGCTATCATGTTGTTCTGTGCAGTCGTGGCTTTCTCCTAAGGACTGAATCCACCCTTGACTCCAAGAGAGTGAGTCTCTTGTCGTTGTTGAGGATGTGGGTCTGCAATTGGTTTTGTGTTTCCTGACTTATGGTCTACAGCTTCCTGAATTTGATGGCTTGTACATTTTGTAGCCTGTTGTAGTTTGTAGTAGTCCTCAGATAGTGTTGCTAACTTAGGCTTGTGCTCTTCTAGGCTTGTCTTGCAAGTGTTTGAAGCAGATCATAGAAGATGTCGAAGTAGTGCTCTCTTTGGTCCTTTCATACGCTATCTCGTTTGCAAGTGGCTTTAAAGTTACAATGAAATCATGAAGAGCATCTTTGGCCTATTCCCTGATATCATAGATGCTCTTGTTTATCTTTTGCAGTTTGTCATCAACACTGGAGGATGAGGCTTCTAGAGTTCTGCCTGTCTACTTCCTCCTAGATGCAGATCTGGTTTTGACAGATGTTGGTGTCTCTATGTGTTGTGGGAGCTTTACTGTTTTCATCCCTAGTCTGAGACTCCTTATGGCCGTCTGTGGAGTTATTGGGATATTTGAGGTTGCTCTATATAGCAGGCCTTGGGGGAATTTAGTTGTCTGCTGCGATGATTGTGGAGTGAATTGTATGTGGATTGGTGAGACTTTCCTTTGGTGACTTGTTGCTTCGTAAACTAAGGGAGTGTCCTCTGGCAGATGTCTTCTGAATGTTGAAAGGGTCTTTCCCTTAGATGAGCTCTCTTCTTCAGTATGTATATTTGTTTCTGGGAACCTCATTTCTTTTGTAGGAGCTCCTTGTGGTTCATCAGAAATCTAGACTTGCAATTCCTCTATGTCTTTCATTAGTCGTGTGAGTGAAGGATGAGAAAGTTGCTCATCTGTAAGAACAGTAGTAGTTGGCTCAGCTGTGCTCATTTGGTCTGCTGCGGGGATCAGACTAGTATGCTCTACTGCTTTGTCTGTAATGGTTTGAGTAGTCTGCTCCTCTTCTTCAATGTCCTCAACTGCAAAGGACTAGGCAGTTTGCAACTCTGCCTCGTCCGGAGGCGTTTCTTCCACCTTTGTACCTCTGCTGCAGATAGTGAGGTAGTCTGCTCTACTGCAGCTACTACCCCTTTTGCTACAGTTTCTTCCATTGTTGGCTCTACTACGGCAGCTTTGCTGGTGTACATCTCAGTGCCCTTCTGCATCTACTGGGGAACTCCTTCCCTTACAACTTTATCAATCAGTGCTTCGTCGATGTGGCTATCTTCACCTTGATCTTCATCACCACCATCATCCCCACCTCCAGGAGATGGTGTTCTTCCAACCTGTGGTCTGGACAAGTACTCCAGGATTTCCAGTGTTGCTGCTCGAACATGCTTATCAGTGATCCTTTTCAGCTCCAGCCATACTTCTTGTTAGTGAACAAACTCAACTAGGAGCAGTTGAGTTTGTCTGTGTCTGCCTGTCTTCAGTGTGGATTTCTTCCACTCCAATACTCCACTGAAGAGTATGTAAGTCTTTGCTTGCCTCTTCTTCGTTTGAGTAGCTTGTTGTTATAGTAGGACCATTTGTTCAGTCTCTCCTTCTGTCATGCCTGTGATGTCTTCCATTAGTGTCTTGGATCCATCAGCATGAACCGTGAACAGTTGCCTAGAACCTGATGGAATAAGCATTGGTTTGCTCCTCCTTGTGGTCTTCCTTCTCTTGGGAGAAGTAGCTGGAGGCAGCATAGGAGCTGCTCTCTTCTGCAGCCTAGTCTGCATAGCAGTCTGTTGCTGCGTGGTGTGCAGACTGGTCCTTTGTAATGTGGCCTCCTTGTGAGTTTGCTCAGCATCGGCTTGGAGTGCTTCATCCATTTTCCTCCACTCTTCTGCTTCCTCTTCTTTTGCTGAGAGAGTGGGCTTTGGAATGCTGCTTCTAATAGTCCTTCTCCTTTTGAGTTTGTGCTGTTGTGCAAACTCTTGCAACATTGCCTCCTTCTAAGGCCTTCCCAGGAGAGCATCACTTTGTGCTCTGTGCTCTTGGGCCTTCTTCCTCAGCTCTTCAACAAATTTAAGAGCTTCTTCAAATCTCTTCTTCTATTAAGGATTTCTTCTTCTGCTTCGATTTCTTCAGCAGTCCTTACTTTGACTATCTTAGGCTCATCATCGTCATCATCATCATCATCATCATATGGAATGAGGGCCAAAGCTGTTGTTGTTGATGGTTGATCTGTTGTGATTGTTGTAACTGTTGTAGTTGACTCATCTGCTGTGATCTCAATGATTGTGATGCCAGCTGTTGCAGAAGGGACTTCTTGTGGGATTGAGGCATAAAGGTTTAGAAGCGCTATTTCTATGTCTTCAATTTCCTTTCTCGTGAATCCCCTTGCTGCCATTTCTTTTCTGAATGCAGCTTGAGGGCCTTCTCGAGTTTCCTTAAAGTTCATCTTTGAAGCTAAGATGAACTGCTGTAACTCTTCGTCTGCACCTCCCTTTATGAACTCAAGAGCTATGTTTGAGTCATGCAGAGCTACTACCTTCGGAATTTTTGGGGGAAGTATCTTTAAGGATGAGCCTTCCTCAACAGCAGTGATTAGTTGTATCAATTGTTCCTCCCCAAGTTCTTCACTCTGCTGCGGGTCTGCAACTTCACCATACATCTGCACTGCTGAAGTGAGTGCTTCGGTTGTTTGCACTACTGCAAGTGCAGTAGTGGTCTTCACATCTGCAGACTTTGCTTCCTCTTCGATTGTTCTCCTTGTTGTCCTTCTCGAAGCTAGTTCTTCTTATTCCTTAGAAGATTGTAGTATCAGCTTTCTCTCCGGAGGCTTGATAGCCTTTGGAGTCACCTTCTTCTTAGGCTTCTCAGCCTTTTGTTATACTGTGGGCTTTGCTGCAGTCTTCGGTGGTGGTGGTTGTGCTCCAGCGCCCTTCTTGGACTTTGCCAATCCAATTGGCAATCATCCTATCTTTCTGATGTCGATTTGTTTCGACACCGTCCATGGCCTTCCTTGTGCATCTGGGAGCTTCAGTTTGTTTTTGAAAATGATGCTTAGAATCCTGCCGTAGAGGGGCCGCCTGGCCTCTACTGCACTAGCCAGTTGATACATCATCAAACTGGCCCAGTTAACCTTGTACCTCATTAGGATGGCACACATGATCTACTATGGATCTTGTGTGATCTGATCTTTGGAGAATTCCCTAGACATTATGGCCTTCTTGACCACATCAGTAAGGAATTTGTGTTCCTTGGACAGGAACTTTTTCATTGATTCCCTCCTTCTGTTGTTCCGGAGAGAGCATTGCCAGCCTCCCTTCTACGACAATATTTGTAGGTATTACTCTCAAACCTTCGTTGGGCAGTTTGAAGATCCGTGCCATGTCGTCTGCTGTGATTATTGTCCCGATCTTCTTGTACGTATATGTAATCTCCTGGAAATTGCTTGAAACCCTTGCCTTTTCAATAAAATCCATGACCTCGTCACCAAAGATATGGCTAGACGTCTCGCATAGATGTTTCAGTCCTGCTTCTTGGATGCATTCTGCTACTTCCTTTACCTATTCGGACTCATGCAATAAAGTCTCAAAGTCTATAATGACCCCCGTCTGCAGTTCCTTCATAGTAGGGCTCATTGGTGCCCTTTGTGATTTTGAGGGTGTGCAAGATGTCGGTTTGTTGGCCATTTAGTTCAAAAGTGTGAGTTCGCGATATTCAGAGAAAAATTCAGTGAGAGTTTGAGAGCAATCAGAGAGAATTAAGAGTTAGGATTTGCTTAATTGTTTAGAGAGAGAGAAAAAAAAAGAGTCGTAAAGTAAATTTTGTAGTAGTTCTCTCTCCTTTTATAGTTACAGTGTATTTTTATCGTTAAAAATCAAAATATAACAGTTACACAGTTTCCCAGAATTATTCTTTGAAAACATTAAACCCATTTCAAATAACCTACTCGTCTGCTTCTATACCTGTAGTAGAGCAGTATATATGACTATTTTTGTAACGCCCCGGCCAAATCCTTACTACCGGATCGTCGCCAAGAACCGCTCGGCCTCACTCGCGCACACCCTGAAAAACTTCCCAGGAGGTCACCCATCCCAGTATTGCACCGTGTTAAGCACGCTTAACTGTGGAGTTCTAAAGTGATGGGTTACCGAAAAGGAAGGTGCACCTTGTTGGTATAGGTAGTACTATCAAACCATTTTAGCATTTTCTTGGGGTATTACAATTTTACTCATTCAAATCTATCATACCCAGCTCTCCTCTAAAAATGATAAATTTGTTTTCATGAAAGGGTTTAGTAAAAATGTTAGCAATTTGTTTTTCTGTTGGAATATATTCCAATTTTATATGACCCCTTTGCACATGATCTCTTATAAAATGATACCAGACATCAATGTGCTTGGTCTTTGAATGAAAAATAGGATTTTCAGAAATAGCCATTGCAGACGTGTTATCACAAAATATGTTTGTTTTTGAAAACGTTAGCCCATAGTCTGCAAGTTGAGACCTCATCCAAAGTACCTGTGCAGCACAGCTTCCTGCAGCTATGTATTCTGCTTCTGCAGTAGAGGTTGAGACAGTGGTCTGCTTCTTGTTGAACCAAGAAATCAACCTTGCACCTAAAAATTGACATGTACCACTTGTGTTTTTTCTATCAACCCTGCAATATACAAAGTCTACATCTGAATAACCAGTTAGTACAAAATCTGAATCCTTTGGATACCATATACCCAGGTTAAGAGTTCCTTTAAGATATCTCAGGATTCTCTTGACTACAGTATACTGGGACTCCTTAGGATGAGATTGATACCTGACACAGACACAGACAAAGTACTGGATATCTAGCCTACTTGCAGTAAGGTAAAGAAAAGATCCTATTATTCCTCTATATAATGTTTGATCTATACTTTTTTCTTTTCTATTTTTATCAATTTTAGCAGTAGAGGTCATGGCGGTTTTTGTTGGAGTTGTGTTTTCTAGGCCAAACTTTTTAATTACATTGGTTATGTATTTTGATTGATTTATGAATATGCCTTTACTTAACTGTTTCACTTGTAGACCTAGAAAGTATTTTAACTCACCCATGAGACTCATTTGAAATTTAGATTTCATTAGTGCAGCAATCCTTTCGCACAGTTTGCTATTAGTGCAACCAAAGGTGATGTCATCTACGTATATTTGCACTAATAAGGTATGCTCCTTGTGTTTCTTGAGAAACAATGTGGTATCTACCTTCCCTCTTCGAAAGCCATTATCAAAGAGAAAGGTAGAGAGAGTTTCATACCACGCTCTTGGAGCTTGTTTCAAGCCATAAAGGGCTTTGTCTAACCTGTAGACATAGTTTGGATGTTCAAAATCTTTAAATCGAGGAGGCTGCTCGACATAAACTTCCTCTTGTAGCTTTCCATTGAGAAAAGCACTTTTGACATCCATCTTGAAGACTTTGAAGTCTTCGTATGCAGTATACGCTAGGAACATTCGTATGGCTTCCAATCTTGCAACTAGAACATAATCTCATCAAAATCGATCCCTTCTTCTTGAGAGTATCCTTTGGCCACCAGTCTAGCCTTGTTTCTGATGATGATTCCATTTTTATCAGATTTGTTCCTGAAAACCCAATTGCAGCCAATAATTGTATACTTCTTTGGTCTTGGCACAAGATACCATACTTGATTTCTTTTGAACTCATTCAGTTTTTCTTGTATGGCATCTATCCAGTTAGGATCACTGAGTGCTTGATTGTTGTCTTAGGCTCCATTTCTGATATGAAGCAAGCAGAGAGACACTCCTTTGTGGTTGCTCTTCTCGTCTGTACTGGGGCATCCTTGTCCCCAATTTTGTCTTTCTCAGTGTGTGCCTTGATCCATCTGCCTTTTTCCTCATGCCGGTCAAGGGTAGTTTCTTCCAACTTTTGCTCTGCTGCATCTTGTTGTGGGTCTTCTGAATCTTCTTTGCCTTCAGGGACTGTAGATGACTCTGCCTTTACTGTCGGGTCATTTTCCTCGTCTGCATCCTGTTCATCATATATACATGCACATTCCTCATCAAGAACATCGGCAGTACGTGTAGATGACTCAGATTCATCAAAAGAAACATGAACTGACTCTTCTACAATTTGTGTTTCCTTGTTGAATACTCTAAAGGCTTTGCTGCATGTGGAATACCCTAGAAATATTCCCTCATTTGTTTTAGGGTCAAATTTCTATAAGTGTTGTTTATCATTATTATGAACATAACATTTACACCCAAATGCATGAAAGTACTTGACAGTTGGTGTCTTTCCTTTGCATATTTCATATGGGGTCTTGTTATGCGCGCTATTTGTTTATGAGGCATCTATTCTGTACATAACAGGCAGTATTTACTGTTTCAGCCTAGAAGCTCTTTTAAAGGTCTGCATTTGAGAGCATAGTTGGGGCTGCCTCAATGAGAGTTCTGTTTTTCCTTTCTGCAACACCATTTTGTTGTGGTATTCTAGGTGCAGAGAAGTTGTGCTTGATGCCACGATCATCACAATATTTGTCAACTCCTGATTGATCAAATTCTGTGCCTTGATCACTCCTACTTGTTATCACATCTAAACCTTTTTTATTTTGTACTTGTCTAAGGAACCTAGTAGCAAACTAAAAGTTTCACTTTTCTTGTGCGGGAAGATTACCCAAGTATATCTCGAGTAATAATCTTTAATTACCAGTGTGTATTTCTTCCTGCTCAAGCTCTCTACATCTACAAGTCCAAATAGATCCATGTGCAGTAGTTCAAGAACTCTTGTGGTCTCTGTTTGGTTAACAGGTTTGAAACTTGCTCTATTCTGCTTTCCTTCTTGACAAGGTCTGCATAATTTATCCTTTTTGAACTTAACTTGAGGAAGACCTCTTACAAAGTTGCCTGAGGATAATTTTGATGTGCTAAAATCTTATGCCATAGCCAATTTGTGTCGTCTGCATCATTAGTGTAAAAGCATGTAACTTGTGTAGACTGTGATAAGTTGAAGTTTACTGCATAAATGTTTCCTATTCTATGACCTATCAGTTTGACTTCTTTAGACTCTTTATCGATGACTCTACATGTGTCATTAGTAAAGAGTACCTCATAGTTCTTATCACACAGTTGGCTAATGGAAAGTAGATTGTGTTCATTCCCTTTGACATAAGCAACGTTCCTAAAGATTAGGGAACCTACCCCAAGAGTTCCATAACCTTTAGTTTTACCTGCTTTGCCACCACCAAATATGACCAAGAGACCTTCTTTTTTTCTATAATCTGTCAAGATTCTGTTGTTTTCTATCATGTACCTTGAGCATTCATTATCCAGGCACCATGGTTCATCCTATATTTTCTATAATAACACATGCAACATTTGTACATGGTACCTATGATCATGGGTCCTCATTTGTTAGTCACAGGTATCCACACTTAAATAGGTTTCTTGTGTGGTACCCAACACTGAAAGGCTTTGTGGCTGGGCTTGCCACAATTATAGCAGTAGACCTTTGGTTTAGCCTTAGGTCGTCTGCTTGGATGTTTCCATCCACTTTACTGCATATAGCACATGCAGCAGTATTGTATGTATGGTCTCTTTGGCACACGAAGAGAACCCCTATTCCATACAGAGTAATTTGATGCAGATTGAGATTTCCAATCTCCTGTCAGCTTGATAATAAGTTATATACTCATTTCTTTTGACAGTATGCACATGAGGGGGTTTCTTGACTTTTGTTGCTGCATTAGCAGAAGTCTTGGGCTTTAAGCACTGTGCAACAAAGGCTTTTGCCTTGTTCTTGCCCTTTGCAGTGGAGGAATTCCTTTTCTGCAAAGTCTTTGCAGATGGATCAACCTTTAAAGATTGTGCAGTAGAGACCTCACTAGTCTGCATCCTAGTTGCAGACGTCTCACCCTTCTGCAAGACTTTGACAGAGACATCCTTTGTCTCTTTGATGCTAGCTACAGACGAGTTTGACTCATGTAAGTGAACCTTTTCACTAAGCCAACTCTTGTATCCAAGCCCAAACTTATCCCATGGATACTTGCTTTTTGCAGATCCAAAGACTTACCATTCCATGCATCCACTTGGGCTTGGAGCTCAGTATTTTTCTTGGTGACTGAGTACACCATCTCAGGGAGAAGTTTAATCTTATCCTCTGATTCATTGAGTTTGTTGTCTACCACAATTAATTGAATAGGTCGTTAATTTCTTGATAGGCAAGATTGTAATTCTCTTTGAGATTTACAATCAACTCAATGTTTTCTTTATTCTCTCTTGAGAGAGCAAAAAAGCTTTCTGAGGTCTCTTAAAGAGCCTCATTTAGTTCCTCAGGTGAGGCATCAGAGTCATAGAGGTCAAATACCATTTTGTTATCATCAGACTTGGCCATGAGGCACAGTTGAGCATTGAAGATCGTTTCTTTATCATTTGAATCTGTGTCACTCCAAGTCTTTGAAGCATAGGCTCTTGCCTTCTCCTTTTTGTTGAAGGTTCCTTTCGGATCCTTCTTCTTCTTGTGTGTAGACAACTCCTGTGACGGTCGTCTGCACTGTGCAGGAAAGTGCCCTGGTTTGCCATAATTGTAGCAGACATCTCTGTCTGCTTTCTTTGTTCTGGTGGCACTTGGTTTCTTCAGGTTTTTATTCTTGAAGAGCTTTCTGAATTTTCTTCCCGTGAGTGCGAGCTCTTCAGTCATGCTTTCATCACTTGCAGAGGAGGTACTGTAACTCTCCTTGTCTGCCATGGACTTTAGGAGCTTCTCCTGTGCTTTAAATGCCAGTGTCTTCTTTCTGACTTCATCAATCTGCCTCTTATGCTCCACCTCCAGATTGTAGGTGTGTAGTACGCCATAGAGTTGTTCCAATAACATCTTGGCAAGGTCTCTCGATTCTTTGATGGCGGTTGTTTTGGTCCCTCAGGCCTCTCCGAGAGATCTCACAAACTAAAGGTTTACCTCCTTGTTATCGAAGGTTTTGCCTTAAGTTTTGAGATTGTTGATGGGAACATTGAATCATTCATAAAAGCTTGTAAGATTCTCATCAGCTCTCATTAAGACCTAGTCATACTGCTGCATGAGGACATCCTTCTTGTTTTCTCGGATTTCGTTCGTGCCCTCATTCCTCAGCAATAGAGCCTCCCATGCCTCCTTTGCTGTGGTGGTGTGTACAACGATTTCAAACATATCATCGTCAAGAGCCTTGAAGATCTGATTTTTGGCTTTTTTATCCACCAGTACTAGATCCTAGTCGTCTCTTGTCCATAAGGACTTAGGCTTGTCAACTTCTTGGGTGGAATCCATTGGATCTGGCATCTTTGGAACTTTATGACATTATCTGTGATAATGTCATACATTCTTTCATCAATTGAGTCCAGATGAGCCAGCATTCTGAGTTTCCAATAGTTGAACTTGTCAAAGGAGCAGGAAGGTGGCTCTCCACTATTTGGACACTTTGGTAGCTTAGGAGGAGCCATGGTTGAATCTTCACAATAATAAATTGTTACTAACTTCTTTGTAGACTAATAAAAATGTGACCTTTTCTTTCCAATAACTGTTAAGTCTGTAAAGATAGGCTCTGATACAAATTCAAAGTCCAAGAAATAACCAGGAGGGGAGGGGTGGATGAATAGGTTATCTCAAAAATTTTACCCGGCAGCACAACAAAGCTATTGGTTAGACTGTATTACCTGAGTCTGTTGCAGTTAGCGTAAGTTTGCAGTTGAGAATTTAGTTTTGAAAAACTTGTCTCTTTGGACATTTTGAGATCTAGATAACAGTTTAGAAATAAAGAACAGTGCACAAATATAAATGACACAGGATTTATACTGATTCAGACACCTGTTACCAATAAGTAACAGGAGCTTAATCCAGTCTTCCCTTGGTGACCAGTGTAACCAAGCCAAGAGGAGGTTCACTATCTTCTTGTTTGGGGCTTATAAGAAAACCCCTTTACAACAAGACTCTTTTTGCTAAAGGATGAAGAACCTAGATCTTGCAGTGTTCTGATGCAGTTGTTGTTCTTCACTTGCATACTAGTGAACCTTCTTCAGAAATCCTGAATCTTTAATTTAGATCGTCCACAGTGAGTCTCCAAGGTTTTTCTTTCTTTGAAAGCTCTTAAATGATATTCAAAATTTTCTCAGACTCGTCCCCCCTCTTCTCCTGTGCACTGTCTCTTCCCTTTTATAGGCTCAAGGAATCAGAACCCGTGACTGTAAGATCTGATAGTGACAGCTTTGTCCTCTACTGAAGTAAACTGACATACCTTCACCTTTTCTGATCCTATACACATCATCATTACCTCAGCTTCTCGTCTTTGACCTCTTCCTTGTTCCTTTCCATTCCAGCACAACTTATACTGCACCTAGACTCATGCACCAGGTCTACTGCACACCGAGACTGCAGTCTCTACTGCAGCCTCTATCGCCAGCCTCTGCTGCACCCTCGGCTACCAGCCTCTGCTACACCCTCGCCTGCATGAGCTCTACTGTACAGTCTTCATATCCAGTCTTTCTGCAACTTCACTTGCACCATGTACTGTAGCCAGTCTACTGCAACTTAGCTCCCACTCAACAGCTTCAAGACCTCATCTGCTCAGTCTGCTAGTGTAGCCTCGTCTGTACCCAGCATTGCACTCAGTCTTATGTAATTCAGCTTGCATACTTGCACTACGATATGGCTCACTTCACTTTGCTGCTAGAGCTAGCGTTGAGCATTGGAATGGTCCTAGATCATGAGAACTCTGAGACGCTTTTGCTATCGTATGCATCTGATCTTTGGCATGTAAATTTGTAGCCCCCTGTAGTCTGCATAGTCCTCGTCTACATGCCTCTGCCGCACGACCTTTAGCCCTAGTCTGCAACTACCTAGCTAATTGTTACAGCCTAAGCATCTATTACACACATAATTTCTTCTTAAGTTTTGTTCATCAATTTCTATACCAACGGAGAGATTGCACATTCCTATTAGCTTTCCAATTCGAACGGGATTCAGAGGCCCTATGGTTCTTGTGGGTTGAGGCCCCTTCCTCTTCGGATTTAGGCCTCTCTTAGCCGAATTGGCATTCGATGAGGAAGTCTTCCAGGGCTTGTGCTTTGATAGCTGTCCGAGGCTCATAAGAGATTCCATACTCGTTGAGCTCTATCAATCATTTCATCAGTCGACCAAAGACCTCGGGCTTGTGGAGCATCTGCCTGAGTGGGAGTTCGGTCATGACCGTTATGAGGTGAGCCTAGAAGTAGGGTCTTAGCTTTTAAGCTGCGTTCACTAAGGCTAGGACAACCTTTTCAATCTTAGGGTAGCTCGTCTCAGCTCCACGGAGTACCCTACTCACACAGTATATATAGGATTTTATATTCCGGTTTCGATGCAAAGAAGGACGCCGAAATAGCCTCTTCAGTCGCAGCAAGGTATAAGTATAACCTTTCGCCCTCCTTAGGTCGTGTGAGTTACGGCACCTCTTGGAGGTATTGTTTGAGCTGCTCGAAAGCTTCCTGACAGTGTCGCATGTCGTAATGTGCGTAAATTAATTCCCCATAAAAAAATTCATAATATAGTGAAGTGGGGTGTCAATCCCATGAGAAGTTAGATAATACAGGAGATAAGCAAGGTGAAGGAGATACAACAACCACGAGAAAAGCAAGACGACGAGGATTTGATATCAACAAGCAACACTTCACAAGGTATTCATCTGTGTGGTAAGTGAGGGTGAGCTTCTCGAAGATTAGAAATTTTGTGGGATATCATAGCCTCTAAGATAAATTTTGATTTTAATATACGTTGAAGCCTAAAATGTCTAGTTTCAAATGAAGTTGATAAATCATGATTTAGAGTTGTGAATCTTAAGATATAAATCAAAACATTAGGATATGTAAACCTATAAAAAAACTGATTACAGGATGATTTTGTGACTTGATTTGGAATTACATAGTATGAGCTCGAAGACAAGCTCTATGCCACTAGAAAGGTTTTGAAGTGTTGTTTCTAGAATCGGTTTCAAATCTTAATTTGGAGTTATATGTAAAGAGTTATGAGGTAATTAGTGAAGTAAGATCAAGCTGTTTTGTCTAGCGGAACATATAAACTTGAACTAATTAACTGTTATTATTAATAAGTTTTATGATAGAACCTTTGACTCTATAAAAAAGGTTATGGAGCCTAGTTTATGAGAAATTTTACGAAATAATTTTTAAAACTGCATAATAGAAGTTATAGATTTAAACATGTCGAAAGGTCAAGTTGGATAGAATCTGGAAATGACCCGTTTTTATCTCGAAATAATTCCAAATATTTACGAACACTTCTAATGATGATAAATACATAAAATCATCATCATGGACTATCGAAATAAGTATCAAAGACTGTTCAAACCTTGACACAATCACATAATACTACTATGATGGTTCTTTTCCAAGAAGTACGAACAAATATACTTAACTTCATAACGTGAACAATCATTCACAAGGGTGTCTCTTAATACGCGTATCCAATTATGTTATAGGAGATGGAGATGTTGCTCATTGACACTTAAAAGAAAAAGACAAGCGCGCATGTGGAAACCAGTGTTAAGAAGGTAACGTTTTGTTAAGAATGTCGTCCACATAGACCTTCATTTGTGATCCCCAATAGTGGTTTGAATATTTTGTCCACAAGGCTCTTGTAAGTGGCACCAGCATTCTTTAGCCCAAAGGGCTTCATCTCTTAACAGAAGGTTCCGACATCGGTGATGAAAGGTATCTTCTCTCGGTCCTCGGGGCCATGAAGATTTGATTGTATCCTGAAAGGCATCCATGCGCGCAAGAGCTTGTGGCTTGAAGTCGTGTCTACTAGCTGGTGTATCTTTGAGTGGGTAACACTCCTTGGGGCAGGCTCTGATAAGGTCTATGAAATCCACGCACATACGCCATTTACTGTTGGCCTTTTTTACGACTATCACATTGGCCAGCCATTCGACATTCCTTACTTCCCTATGAACCTTGCCTTCAGGAGTTTCTTGACCTTCTTGGTTACAACTCCCCTTCTTTCCAAAGCAAAGTGCTTCTTTTTGTGAGTGATGGTTTCGGGGTCAATTCCCGGCATATCCAACGGCATCCAGGCGAATAGATTGGGATTTTCCCTGAGATACTTGATCATATCAGTCCGTATCGTCCCAGGAATCTCTTGAAGGTCAATTCGTTGACCTTGGTTTGTCATTCTCTCCCTTTTAGAATCTCTTCGGGTGCTATTGTTTGATGAGATCCTCGATAGCGTCCTTCAGATGTCGACACTCTTCGGTGTCGTGTCCATGATCTCAGTGGTACCAACAATATCGAGATCGGTCCTCAGGGGCCCCAAGGAACCGTTGCTTCTCATGGATCTTAACTAGGAGGTTCTCTTTTTGAGCCGCTGCTTGTACCTCCCTTAAAGGTAAGGTCAAGCGGGTGTAATTATCATAGGCAGGTTGCTTCCCTTGCCCTCCTGATTTCTTGTTCTTCAACCCTTTCTGGTCAGAATTCCTCGGTCGTCTCTTTGAAGATCGGGGTCAGTTCGACC